>JAMXBD010003159.1:0-136417 GCA_024138025.1 Combretum micranthum | reverse complement strand
ATATATCCTACTGCCTATGCATGCCAAATTAAGCTTTTATCTCCATTCGGACTTGTACTCTATTGTTGTAAAGGTACGCCTTACATCTTTATATGAGACTCTCGAAAAGGACTAAGGTGGTTAATTCGGGAATCTTATATGGCATGTGGGACTGTTACGTTTAGGGTACCCTATGGGGCGTGACAGTTTAAGTTGGTATCAGAGCACTAGGTTATTAGGCATGACAATAGAGTTAAAATGAACTAGAACTAAGTAACTAGGATAAAATTGGAGTTAAAAGCTAGGCTAATTAATAGTTTTCTTGTTGTAGGTTTCTTGGTGTGAAACCGAGAAAAGAGCTAGAAACTTCACAAAAGACTAGATGAGACTATGTGGAATACCGATACGGCTAAGGTATTATGAGACTTTGCATTTATTGTACAACGACTAGGACCATAAGGGAAATGTATAAATTATGGAAAGAAGGTCTTAGGTATACAAGATGGATATCTGTGATAGATCAATAAGATACGATCCAATAAGAAGAAGGAGGGATGGACAGTTATGGAGACTATTTATACCTAGAGGGTGATGGTAGAATATGCTGGAGAACCTATGCTAAGAGAAGCTACATTTATTCTAAAGAATGAAGGGAGCCCACCCACCCAGACTTTGGGACTTGGCATGGTATAGGACCACTTTATGTGCATGCCCGAGATGACCTTGATGATCATAGGGATTGGAATCTGGCGGATATTAGAAATCATTTGTGTGGCAAGCTAGATACCTCGATATTGTACCATTTCTAGGAGGAGCTCCAGCTCCACAAGTAGGAAACGGGGGAGACATCTGATTAATGCCCCAGTTGTTGAGGAAGATGAGGTGAATGATGGAAACAATGAGGGAGGAGAAAACAATGTGGAGGAATCTGAGGAGGAGGAAGACCCAGAAGAGGACCCGAATTGGATGGAAGAAGAAATACCTAGATCCCTACCCTCCAGTCATAGCTCCAGAACAACCCAACCCACTACAGAACCAGTTGTATGGGACTTCAATAGGGATCTGGACATACCGATAGTGGGAGGGTTAGTAGAACCAGAATTCGACCCCACCATATGGAAGGACATATACCGGTAGGCGAGCATCCCCCTGAGGTTGATGCCATAGCCCTGAGCGGTAGTTCCGGAACCTGTGGAGAGAATGAATGAAGCTGACCCTTGGATAGGTGAATTCAGAGAAAGATGGAGAGGATGTGGGAGGAAGCTGGAAGAGAAGCGGAAAGAGAGATGGGAATTAGGAATGAATCCAATGATAGAGTTGATAGGAGGAACAAATCAAGAGGGAGATCAAGAAGTGAGAGAAGAAGAAGAGGAAAGGAAGAAGGAGGAAGAGGAAGAGGAAGAAGAAGAGGAGGAAACCAGAGCCTCTAGCCCGACCGCTCAGAAAGGAGATTGACTGTAGGGCCTATTTGAGTCAGTTCATCCGAAAGGATGATGGAGGATCTTCTAGTCGAGGAGACTCCCAGTCCCTCATGAGACTCTGATTAAGCTATAGGATCTAGTATCCCATGAGTCCAATAGTTTCTTTTGAATAGTAGGCAATGCGGGATGCCAAATTGCCTTAGGATCTCTTTATGGTTTTATGTTTTTTCCTTGTCTTTTCCTTTCCATGTCCTAGATGTTGTTAGGTAGACTTTATCGGTAGTTTCGGAAGATTTGATTTGTGTTGTCTAATTTTGTAAGCTTAATTTGAAAAACAACTCTTGTACACACATCAAATCAATGAAGTATATGTTGATTCCAAGAATGAAGTTTCAAAGCATCATACTTTTGCATTAGTAGTAGGCTACATTCATTATACTTAATTGCATAAACATATTCTCATTCATATCATCATTTGATTCAGAAATTCTTTGTTATTATGATTTCTTGATTTGGAATTCCTTCGATTTGCTATGATTTCTTTACTCTAAGAGCCTTTTTGTGAACGACTTGGAGCTTTGAATTTTTTTGAGCCTTTTTATGAATTCTATATTTCTCTAAATATTCCTAGAATTTTCGAAAACTTTTAGCCAAAGTTTTATAAGCCGCAAAACTCTAAAGAAGAAATAAAACTTATTAAGACAATATGTAACAGACGAACGGAAAAAGAAGAGAAAAACAGGGAGCAAGAACCACTCCCAAGTGAGGCTAGTAGCGCGAACCAACCGGATCACCCCAAGCTAGCATCTGAAGCTGCTCAGCCGACCCCAAGCAGCAATGATGAATGCAATCGGGAATTTAACAAATATGTTTGCTGCATTCATCCAGAACCAAAACCAGAACCAACCCAAAATCCCGAACCAAGTCTAAGGGATTCCGCATCTTTGCCACCACCTCACCCCCTCCTATACAGGAGAATGCAAGCGGAGTTTCCCTACCAGGAGGAGCAATCTTATAATGCTCGTTATCCACCCCCTCCACCACAAAGAGGATACCAGAGGAGTTCCCTCCTGATTTTATAAAGAGCAACCGCTACTTTGATGGGGCGTTTGGAAAGCCCGATGAGGCAGAAGATTGGTTGGCTCAAATTGAGCGCTCTTTGCAGCATACGAGACCCCACCACATCCGATTGGAGTACGGCACATACATGTTAAGGTATAATGCAGTGTATGGTGGGAATCGAAACGAAGGAGTTTGGCACCCCAATTAGCTGGGAGACCTTTCGTAGAGAGTTCCTAGAGAACTACTTCCCCCCAGCCTCCGAGTAAGGTACAGTGCAGATTTCTGCATGTGAGACAAAGAGGCAGAACGATTGAGCAGTACGAAACAGAATTCAATCACCTACTGCAGTATGCTCCTGAATCATACAAAAATAGTGAGGAGCTGCAGAAACAAGTATTCCTGGAAGGTCTCGATGAGGACCTAAGGGTAAAGATACAGGAATCTGGATTGCGACCTACCTTGAGGTGATTGAGAAGGCCCGTTGATTGATGAAGGGGCCAAGAAGAGAAAGTATGCTGAACCGGACAAAAGAGTGTTCGGAAAAAGGCACTTTGACGCCTCCAGCTCGAGCTATAGAGGGAAAAGATTCAAGCCATACCATGGTATTAAGGATAATCCTGGTGGGAAGTTTAACCAAACCAAGTCCAACATTTTGTTGGAAGTGCAAAGGAAGCCACTACCCAAGACAATGCCCCCAGCTGAAGGGCAAGTGTTTCTTTTGTGGCGAAGCAGGTCATCTGGTTTATGCTTGCCCAAAGAAGATGACTATAACCTGCTACCTTTGCAAGGAAAAGGGCCATGTAACCTCCGAGTGCCCTCAACGGAAAAGTGGGACTACCCGGCCTTATGGAATCCGGGAAATGATAACACCAAAGGTCCGGTAGCAAAAGTGGAACCGTGCAGCCTCGGCCATGCATGGGATGCGGCTGTATAACTTTGAAGGCCAATGGATGATCGAGGATGATGAGGAGGAAGGCATGGAGCTGGCCGCGCTGGACCAAGACGACGATGTAGATGGCGGCCTAGTGACAGGTTAGTAACAAGTTCCTTTTTAGATAAAGTTCTTTGTTTTCTTAGCAAGTTTTAAAAAGGAAAATTTAAAACTGTGAAAGAGGAAAAGTTGAAATCTGGAAACCTGGAATAGATAGCTGTTGAGTGATTAGGACCAAGTAGTGATAAATGTTTATGGTAACAGGACGCATAGGAGTAAATGGGAATGAAGCTTATGTGTTGTTTGATACGGGAGCAACCCACTCCTTTATCACTACCAGCTTGGCTAAGCAGCTTGGTCTACCCATAGCCATGACAACCACAACCTTAAGGATTAAGACACCCACAGGTAGTGTTGTGTCGACCCGAGAGATAATAAAGGATTGTTTGCTAGAAATCCAAGGACACATCTCAGCAAGCGATTTGATAGTCTTGGAGATGAGTAAATATGAAGTTATCCTTGGGATGAATTGGCTAAGTAAGGTTAAAGCCATTGTGGACTGTCAAAGAAAGATGATAAGTTTTGATGACCACAGGAAGGAGAGAGTAGACTTCCTTGGAGAGATCATGGTGCGAAGAGATTACGGGTTAAGCTCCTTCGAGCTAATGATGGAAGATGAGGAAATTGTGCCAATAGAAGATGCCTGGATTAGAGAGGAGAGAGGAGAAAAGAGACATACCGTGGTAAATGAGTTTGAGATGTATTTCCTGAAGTCTTACCCGGTTTACCACCAAAAAGAGAGATTGATTTTGAAATCACTCTAGCTCCAGGTACAGAGCCGATATCAAAGGCACCATACCGGATGGCTCCGGTGGAATTGAAGGAATTAAAGACCCAATTACAGGAGCTTTTGGATCAAGGATTCATAAGACCCAGCGTGTCGCCATGGGGCGCACCGGTGTTGTTTGTGAAGAAGAAGGACGGGTCTATGAGATTATGTATCGATTAGGGAGTTGAATAAAGTCACATCAAAAATCGATACCCCCTTCCAAGAATCGACGACCTCTTTGATCAGCTTCAAGGGGCAAGTGTGTTCTCGCGCATTGATTTGCGCTGGGTTATCACCAATTGAGAATCAAGCCGGAAGATGTGTCTAAGACAGCCTTTCGTACACGGTACGGGCATTTTGAATTCTTGGTAATGCCATTTGGGTTAACCAATGCACCTGCTGCATTCATGGACCTTATGAACCGAATTTACAAACTCTTGGATAAGTGTGTAATCGTGTTCATAGATGATATTTTGATCTATTCCAAAACCAGAGACAACATGAGGAGCACCTAAGGATGGCGTTACAAACCTTAAGAGAAAATAAATTGTACGCCAAGCTATCTAAGTGCGATTTTTGGTTGGATAAGATATCTTTCCTTGGACATGTAGTGACGGGAGATGGAATATCGGTTGACCCGAAAAGATCAAAGCAGTAGTGGATTGGAAACAGCCGAAACGGTAACCGAGGTGAGAAGCTTCCTAGGTTTGGCTGGTTATTACCGCAAGTTTGTGAAGGATTTCTCAAGATTGCCAAACCTCTGACTCAACTGACGCAAAAGAATGAGAAATTCGAATGGACAGATAAGAGGGAGCAAAGTTTCCAAGAGTTGAAACGGCGCTTAGTATCAGCTCCATTTGGTATTGCCCGATCCGAAAAGCCTTACACAGTGCATAGCGACGCCTCTAGGAATGGCCTCGGTTGTGTACTGATGCAAGAGGGAAAAGTCATTGCCTATGCCTCCAGGCAATTAAGGCCTCATGAACAGAACTATCCAACACATGATTTGGAATTGGCCGCTGTGGTTTTTGCCTTGAAGTTATGGAGACATTATTTGTATGGGCAAAGGTGTGAAGTGTACACAGATCATAAGAGTCTCAAATACTTGTTCACACAAAAGGAGTTAAATATGAGGCAGAGACGGTGGTTGGAACTCATAAAGGACTATGACTTGGGAATAAATTACTGCCCGGGAAAGGTAAATGCTGTGGCTGGCCTTGAGCAGAAAGAATTATGGAGAAGTGGCAGGCCTAATCACAGAGCAAAAAGAGCTGATAAAGGAATTCGAAAGGTTAAGGATTGAATTCGTAGGGCAAGATGTCGATGTGGAGATAGCAAATTTGGTTATGGAACCCACTTTGATCGACAGGATTAAAGAAGCCCAAAGATATGATGAGGCGATAGGAAGATCAAAGAAGAAGTGCTCAAAGGGAAGTATAGTGACTTTACCCTGGATGATGAAGAGGTGGTTAGAATGAAAGGAAGATTATGTGTACCGGAAGATGAAGAATTGAGAAAAGAGATCATGAGCGAAGCTCACAACTCCGGTTACACTGTGCATCCGGGAGGTACAAAAATGTATCAGGACATAAAAAGCCACTATTGGTGGAATGGATTGAAGAGGGATGTGGCGGATTATGTTATGAAGTGCGCCGTGTGTGTCAGCAAGTCAAAGTGGAACATCAACGGCCAGGAGGATTATTAAAGCCACTACCTATCCCCGAATGGAAGTGGGATCAATTTCAATGGACTTTGTGTGTGGATTCCCGAACTCCACTGGATGTGATGCAGTCTGGGTAATAGTGGATCGTTTGACGAAGTCAGCACACTTCCTACCAATTAATATGACCTATTCATTGGACAAATTGGCTAGGATACATCGGGAAATTGTGCGACTCCATGGTATTCCAGCGGGAATCATTTCAGATCGGGATCCAAGGTTTGTTTCAAAGTTCTGGATGAGCCTACAAAAGAGCCTAGGCACCAAGTTGCATTTCAGTACTGCCTACCATCCTCAGACAGATGGACAGTCTGAGCGAACCATTCAGACCTTGGAGGACATGTTAAGGGCTTGCATATTGGAATTCAAAGGAAGTTGGGATAATCATATACCCCTAATCGAGTTTGCCTATAACAATAGCTACCACTCAACCATTCAGATGCCACCATACGAAGCCTTATATGGACGGCGTTGTAGGTCCCCTCTGTTTTGGGATGATGTGGAAAAGCTAGCTATTGGTCCTGAATTGGTTCAGGAAGCAGCTGATAAAGTCCGGGTTATTCAACAGAAAATGAAAGAGGCTCAAGACAGACAAAAGAGTTGGGCTGATCTGAAGAGAAGAGAACTGGAATTTCAAGTGGGTGACCATGTCTATTTGAAGATAAACCCAATCAAGAGCATAAAGAGAATGCGGGCTCAAGGGAAATTAAGCCCAAGGTATATTGGACCTTTTGAGATCTTGGAAAGAGTGGGAGATTTGGCCTATCGGCTAGCCCTGCCGACTTTGTCGGGAGTTTAATGTGTTCCACGTATCAGTATTAAGGAAGTATGTACCTGACCCTGACCGGATAGTGGAGTTGGAACCCATTCAGTTAAAGGAAAATCTCACCTACGAAGAGCACCCAGTAGAAATCTTGGATAAGAAGACTCAGAAGCTTCGGAATAAAGAGATCCGATATGTTAAGGTATTGTGGAGAAACCACACTTCTGAGGAAGCAACTTGGGAAGCTGAAGAGGAAATCCGAAGGAAATACCCCGAGTTGTTTGAGAATCAAGGTACGTCAGTTCAGTTTTGAGGACAAAACTCTTTTTAAGGTGGGTAGGTTGTAAACCCCGGTTTTTCAGGTAGCCAAGAAAACCCTAGAACTGGAAACCAAAACCCTAAACCGGAATAGCTCAAGTCTGGAGTGAGAACTAGGAACCCTAATTCCGGCTTTTCCTCGGTTTCCAATTAATAAACTTTTCTAAGAAAATTTAATTTTGATTATAGTTCTTGATTATATTTCAAACTAAGAAAATATCAGATTTTAAGAAAATTTCAATTCCGGGTCATCCCGAGACCCATTATAGAAAAACATGCCCCGGAACTAGAATTTCAAAAATATACTTATGAGTACTCATTTGAACCGAAATAAAATAAGGATTTCAAAAATATATTTTTCATAATTTTCGGTTTATGAAAAATACAGTTAACCTTTTTATTCGTATTTCATTACTACCGGAAATTAAATTGTCTTGTTCAACTATTCACTACTATTCATAAAGTACACCTAGTCTATACTAGCCACCTACAAATCTAACTCTTACCATCAATCAATCCTTCCTTCTTCATAACTTTTGTCCTTAATTCCTTTACATCTTACAACAACTCCCATCATGTTAAATCAATCAACAAAATAAATTTTTTTTTTTTTTTAATCCCCCTTCCCTTACAAGCTTCAAACGGCGCCATCTAGCCCCTCCCCTTGTCCATTTTGCAATTTTCTTACTCCTTTTAACCTAAACTCACTTCCTATTTAAACTACTTTTTCTCTCTTTCCTCATTCTTTCACTTTCCAAAGTTTACAAAAGTGAAAAACTCACAAAAACTCTCTTATTTTCTCTCTTGGCCAAAACTTTGAGGCTCCCCCACACACACACACAACTTCCATTCTTCTTTTCATCTTCCATTTACCTTCAAGTAAGTAGACTTTTACTTCTTCCCACTCATAAAACTTTGTTATGGCTAAGTGATTTTTGGATATTTCAACTCCATGTTCCCATGATCTTTTAGTAGGGACAATGAGATATCAAAACAAGAATCCCGAAACCATTACAAAGTGAATCTAACTTCTAAAGAAGCTTTCATACCAAAAGCTTGATGTTCCTCCAACAAAAAGTGTTTTTAAACAAAGATCTTTTATAAAAATATAGTTTTTGTGTTTTCAAAACTCATTTAAGCATTTGATAAAGTAGATCCATCACTTTATCACTCATGATCATGTAGGCATTTAAGGTCTCATTATTATTTTGTTCTTATGTGCATTAATAGTCTTAAATACTTTTATCTTTAGTAAATGACCTTCCTAGTAGGTTAGTCGTGAACCATAAACAACATCGAATAATCGTAGGTTAGTCGTGAACCATAAACGACATCGAATAATCGTAGGTTAGCCGTGAACCATAAACGGGATATTATTAGTACCGCAGTATTCGTTAATCTGCTAACCCGGGATGGAGGGCGCAATTCCATCCACATATGATTTCCGGATGGTCATATGTATGTTGAACTCATGTGTTTGATGCATGCACTTGCTTGATTAATAACTTGATTGAATTGCTGTGACATAAATGTTTATGTGGGAGATTACACTCACTAAGCTAGTTAGCTTATGTCCCTACAGTCCATTCCTTTTGCAGCTTACACATTTATGGCTTAGGCGACGAGACCCGGCTGAACAGGTACCACAGCTAGGAGTTTTCCCTAGAAGTTGTAATTTCTGTATTAGACTTCCATAGAAAACTTCTAAGACTTGGATGACTGTAATAGACCGTTAAATATTCTTTTGTGGGGGAATGCCCCTTAGAATTTGTAATATTTATTTATGTTTCATGAATTATATCCTACTGCTTATGCATGCCAAATTAAGTTTTTTATCTCCATTCGGACTTGTACTCTATTGTTGTAAAGGTACGCCTTACATCTATATGAGACTCTCGAAAGACTAAGGTGGTAATTCGGGAATCTTATATGGCATGTGGCGGACTGTTACGTTTAGGGTACCCTATGGGGCGTGACAATACTCATTGAGGGTATTCTTTATACTTAGGTGATTTGGAGGACGGATTTCCACTCCCGAAGGACTACTACGACTAGTGGATTTCTCTCCATGGCCAAGTGAGTTCATTTCTTAAATAGTTGTGGTCTTGTATGTGCTTATATTGTAGTGGCATTAGAATTAAGAAAAGATAAAATTGTGATGAGTTGTGATCTAATCTTGGTTGAATGAATGATAAGTATATCGAGACAAGACTTATTGTACAATAACATTGTATGAGCTAGCATAGACTTGGATTGTCTGAAATTCTCTATGATCACTCTTAACCTACATAATTAACATGCCACAATTATATAAATAAACTGTATATGCATATCACGTAGTGAGTCACATTGCATTAGCAAGTATACCTTTGGTGGGACAAAGATATATTAGCGGAGACGTGGAAGCCCGTGTTAACATTAAGGATGCGAAATCACTTAAGTTAATTGAACTGGGGCAGGCACTTGAAACTACCACATAAAACAACAGATGTTGTATAACTAAGAGAAAGAGATCGGGATTATGGTTGCATGAGTTATGGACCACCCCAACCCCAAATGGAGGGCGTAAATCCATTCACATATGGCTACTAGAAAGTCATATGCTTGTATACTCATTTGCCGGTGCATTCATATGATTGATTAACTATAACTTGCTTGTATATATATCTTGAATGAGTTTGTTATTTGGGAATGAACCTCACTAAGCCTGTTAGCTTACACCCCGATAGTTTTTGTTGCAGTGTTCCCATTTTTTGTTGCTCCAAGAGAACACTTTTCACAGGCTTATCTTTTGGATTAAGGAGCTTTTGAAGAAGTTGGGACCTACCTATAGGTGTGGACTTCTAGGAATATCTCTTTAACATAAACTCTAATGTTGATAAGGTGGATTTAGATTGGATAGACTTCTATTATTTTGGCGGGGTTATTCCCCCTTGACTTTTGTAAAGAATTAACTTATTTATCTTGTTATGATTTCTATTCTTAATGCTACTGTATGCCTTCTTAAGACTATTCGATTCAAAGTGTGATCCTAAAAATTGTGCAAGTACACCTTACACCCGATATGTAAACTTATGGGATAACTAAGGTTGTCATACTTAAGTTTAAATATCGAGTGTGATGGACTGTCGCGTTTTGGGTACCCTTTGGGGTGTGGCACTCTCTCTCCCTCTCCCCCTCCCTCCCCTCCAATCCCCACCCCCTCCCCCCTCTTGCGTCTCGCCCCAAGGGGTACCCTAAAGGTAACAGTTCATCACACTCAATATTAAAGTTTAAGTATGACAACCTTTGTCATTCTCAGAATCTTCGATATTAAGTGTAAGGCATGCTCTCAAAAATTTAGAGGACCATATATGGAACTATGAAGCTTAAGAAGATACAATAACAAATTAAGAAAAGAGGATTCATAATATTCATTTGTTCATAACAATAGTCTTACAAATCTTAGGGGCAATCCCCAGCCACAAATAACTATAATCTTTTACAAGAATATTTCTATGAAGTCTACATCTTATCCAACACTAAACATCATCTAGAAATTCCTTAACCAAAAAGGAAAATACCTGATTGCAGTGTCCAGGTGGCCTCAACCATAAATAGGTGAACTGCAAAAGATATCTATAGGGGTATAAGCTAATAGTCTTAGTGATAACTATTTCCATAAATAAACTTCTTGTGTAATGAAATTCAAACAAGTTATTTAAGCAGACAAATGAAATGCAACATACACGTGGGCAAACAAGGCATATAGTTTTCCGAGAACTATATGTTGAATGGATTTACGTCCTCCATTTGGGGTTTGGTGATACGTAACTTCAAAACGAGTAGTTTTTGTTAAATTATGCTTTCGATCAATACCGCCAAGCATATTAAGTCTACTCAGGTTGAGCTATGCTTTCGGACTTTTCGCCAAGCAATCACTTTCGATCATAACCGTCAAGCGTTGCTTTCGACCAAGCTACCATCCTTCTCATCCAAGGATAATAACACAATGTAATGTGACTCACTTCATGGTATGTATGAATCAATTTATTTATGATATCATAGCATCATTATTATCAAATTTAAGTTGATCATAGAATTTCATACATAACAAGTGCTATACTAAAACAAATATTTAATCAATTCCGGCCTCGATATTCTTAGGATCCTTTCAACAAATTTTTTGCGTACATATCAATTTGTCTTTTCTTAATTCTAATGCGACTAAACTACAAGCACAATCAAGTAAAGCACTTAAGGAAATAAACTCGCGATGCCATGTCGACACTTCTCTAAACGGATGAGTCATTCACATAATCCACTTAGTCGAAATAATCCTCGAAGTATGGGTATCCTTCCTCAGAATTACCTAGTCAAGGAAAATACCCTAAATGAGTATTTCTTGATGACTTTCTTAAATTTTTACAAAATAATGTTATAAGAACGTCAAAGTTCGTATAAAGGATGATTTCAATTTAAAATGGTCATAACTTGGTTATTTTAACTCGAAATTGCACATATAATATACCGATTTCTACCTACTCCAAAAGGTCTATCCATTTCTAAAACTATTTTCATCAAACTAGATCATTTAGGTTTCGAAATAGTGGTGATCAGATTCACCACGAATTTTCCCATCCCAAAAGCAATTTGTTTCAAACATTAAATCATTCAAAAATTACTTTGATAAATACTTAGTTATCTATATAGTTGAAAATTTCCTTTTTCATAGATATATAGCACATATTTCTTCCATGGTCAAGTGTTTGTTGTCCAATCAAATTTCTTGAGTAAAACAATATAAATCAAGAGTGTAAAAAACTATAGTTTACAAAGATTCCATTTTGTAAATCTTTGAAATGAATATTTTGATTCTTTTGTTTTCAAAGAATTACTTTTATGTTCATCTTACTATTTTTCCTAAATGAATTTCGATAAAATAAATTTCTTTTTTTCTAAATTCTCAACATCAGTGCTACTTTTTCTATTTGTTTTCTTTGACTATTTATTTGAAAAATCTTGGTTTTGAAAACTCTCATTTTCGTTTTAAGGGGTTTCCTTATATTATGTTTTTATGAAAATATTTTAGTACCAAAGTCATCTTCTTTTAAGAAAACAAAGTAATATAAAAAAATGACTTAGAAAGGTTTTTCAAGACAAAGGTAATTTTTAAAATTGTAGTGAGTTCTTCTTAAAACTTCGAAAAGAATAACTTTACTTTTGTTAAACCATAGAATTTATATTTCATATAAAACCATTTTTAGGTAATAAAATTTCCTTTTTGTCAAAGTATTATTGGAGCTTTAAAGATTTGGACAATAATCTTAATGGACATGATTATGAGAAATAATAACAAGCAAAAAAACATAAAATAATAAATAAAGTCAAGTATTGGGAGTCTTAGCTTCTTCAAGGCTCCTGGGACTACGAAGTAGACTAATCCCAAAAGAAAGAAAGAAAATTGTTTTGACTTGATGAGGACAAGTCTAAAACTAGAGACTAGTTTTAAAACAACAAGAAATAAATAAATTACTTTGCATGAAAATAAATAAATTGCAAGTGAACTTACATGCTCTAAAGAAAATATATATATGTATGTATAGATACATAATAATACTTAGCTAGAAACGACAATAATAATATGAACAAAGTAAAGTAACAACATAAATAAATAAATAAATAAAGATTCATGAACAAGAACAAGAACAATACATAAACATAGTGTAGCTTCCATAACATTTAGTTTTTGGAAACTCACACCATGGTCATGTAAAGTTACATGACATGGGAGAAAGAACTTATAAAGAAAAGTTTACCTAAAGAGGGTTTTTGAAGTATTATGTGAGAATAGGTTTTGTAGAAGGTGGTTTGAGATTATTTTGAGAGAGAATTTGGAGAGAGTGTTAAGAGGAAATTTTTGGAGAGTTTTGATAGTAAATTTGTGAGTAGTAATTGTGTGAAAGAAGTAAAAGACGAGAGGGTATTTTATAGGAAATGAGGAGTGAATTTTTGTGTGATTTAAATAAAGGAAAATTGAAACAAAAATGAAGGAGAAAGAGGAAGGGGGGGCACCGGCCTTAGCATGAGTGAGAGAGGAGAGAGTTTTTATTTTGTATTTTTATTGATTAAATGAAGTAATAAGTAAGATAGATGTGAAATTGTCACGCCCCGAAGGGTACCCTAAACGTGGCAGTCCGCCACATATAATATCAAGGCTTAAGAATGGCTACCTTAGTCATGCGAAAGCCTTAGTATTATATGTAAGGTGTCTAACACGGTAATAGGAGACGCTTTTGGGAAGCATAGTTTAAGCAAGTAAAGATAAACATACAAGAATCCAGAAATAAAGTATATCATATCATTAATAACCAAGGTCTATTACATAATTTCTTAGGGGCATACCCCCGCTAATTCCAAGGATCGAGATAAACTACATAACATCCAAAATACTACATTAAAGATTTCAAAGGAATTCTAATCTAAGTCTTTGGTGGGTGTCAAATCCAACAAAAATAAATTACCTACTCTAAGATTTGTGTATAGGATGAGCAGGATCGTCTCCACAGGGACTGGTAAAAATTCCTAAGTTTCTATCGGGGTTGAGAAGAGAAAAAGAAAAAAAATTGGGGGATTTTGAAATCAAGCAAATAAAATAAACCTATTTCTAATTAAGAAGATTTATATATATTCAAAAGATTATCTAGCCTAGGTTTCATTACAACTCAATTCTCAGATTGATCATAGACTCAAATATTATTATTCCTACTTTGAATAGGTTAGTTATAAATTCCAATAAGCATTGAAATTCAATCTCTCCTTAGATGTTAAATAACCAAGATAAGATCTTTGATTATTCCTAATCGAATAGATAACCCTAAATACGCTCTTAAGGTTTAATCCATCAATTGCATTAAGAAAAGAGAAACCTAACCCTAATCAACAATCTCATAGAGCATGGATCATTTAAATTAGATTATATTTCATCACAACATCAAATAACCATCTATTTTATGACTATCGTGTTGTTTCATCACCTATATTAGATTACTCATACAATTACGGATATGAGTTCTAATTGATTGATTATTGTTCAATCATCCTACAACCGGATCCAAAGTTATAAGAGATAATCAAGCAATAATAACAATAGAATCAGATGAAATACAAATATGCAAAGATGAGAATAATAGAAATCAAACCCAATTAGGTCTCACAATCCATCTTGAATTGAGTTGCAATAATCCCTTGGCTAGATTAAGAGATTAGTTGTTCATGATTCAAGAAAAGCAATCTTTAGGGTTCTTGAAAGTATAAAGAATGAATAATTCTCTCTCTAATGGACTTCTATCTATATATAGGAAAGAACAAGACTTTCTCCCGTATGAAAACTGGCTGGCTTGGAGTTATGAAATGGCTGGCTGCCATTTTTCATCGCACAGGACGCTGGAGCATTATGGCCGGCGGCCATCTTCCTCCCAGGGCCGGCCATGAAAGATGGCCGGCGGCCATGGCTCTTCTGGCCATTTTCTTCGCTTCACCGAGGCTCCATAGCTGGCGGCCATCTTCTCATGGCTGGCGGCCATCAGGCTTCTGGTCATTTTCTCCATGCTTTATTCATCTAAATCTTTCCTTTAGCTTTATAAACCTGAAACACAACATTAACTTGATTAAGTATCAATTCCTCATGATTTCTATAAGATTAATAACAAGTTTATCAAGTTTTATCCATTATAGATTGAGTAAATTATATCTCAACAAATTCCCCCACACTTAAACCATTGCTTGTCCTCAAGCAATACAATTAGAACCACAATTGAAATCTATCATAAGAGTGCTAACTTCACTTTTTGAATTCCAAGCATCTTTCTTTGATTATTCTTATGACATGCAATTTTAGTGCCTACCACTCTGACCAAATTGATCACATGTAATTAAAATACTTCAATCAAAATTCAAAAGCTAATCTAAACAGAACAAACTTTAATCCAAATGTTTAGCAAGAGATTCTTCTATTCAAAAGTAAATTCTCAGTTCAGTAAAGAAAAACACCCATTTGGACTTCATTGGATATTTAACAGATATATACTCCTCACAACATAAAGTAAAAGCATATGATATCAACTCTTTCCTTAGATTTTCTCCATATTTATTATAAGTCTTATTTCAGTGGTACTTTAGCATTCATATTCCTTTTGATTTATTCAAGCATATATTGAGCCTTCAGAGTGTGTTCTCTGGACGGGTTTTTGCCCGCTTCTTTTCAGCTCTTATTATATATTTTCTTTTTCTTTCAAAGCTCATATAGTGAACTTTCGCCTTTCCTCCCTTATCGTTATAGTGAGTTCATTGAGTCGGTACATCCCGGGCTCATCACCCAAGTAACCAGGTTTAAAAGGGACCCCTAAGAACTCTCTCTCACTCTAACATTCAAGTTTGGATACTCATAACTCAATTGCTTAAGTTAGCGGAGTAGTGGCTATGCTTGTTTCTTTACTTTGAATGCAATACACATAAAAGACTTTTTTATCATGGTTCACTAAGTAAAAAGTGTCATTTATCTCTTTTACTAGATGTTGAAAAATTCTTTTAAAAAGAATTCAAGAGGAGTATATACATGTTAACTTATTCCTAGAAGTAAACCTGTTTATTTTTCACTTAAGAACTCGACCTACTCTTAAACTTCCAATTCTAAGGCTAAATACAAGATAAATTTGTTCCTCAAAGATTTTGCTACTCAATTTTGATCAAGTATTATAATCACAACAATGGATGAGTAAGACACTTTAGCAAGTCCATTTCCATATTTATGTAGATGCTATATAAATCATTTAGCACAATCTCCAGATTTCATAAAATTTTTGAAAAATTTTGCAAAAAATTTGGCCTAAAATTGCCATTAGGAATAAGTGTGGGTACACAATCAGAAAATCAGATCATATCTCAAATATGCAAATATATTCAAATATTCCGACATCAACAGACAATAATACTCAAATCTCCTTATCATCTTATCCCTTCCCCCACACTTATTTTGAACAGTGTCCTCACTGTTCCTAATTCAGCCCATAATAGGTAAGGAAATAAAGATGAAGGATAAAGGAATAACGATACTTCCCCGGTTTAGTACTTGAAGCTCTTTTGAAGTTCTTGTCCTTTAAAGCTCTTGAGAGAATGTTTCCTTCAAAACCAAACTAACTGCAAAACAAAAACAAAAAGAAAAACAAAAGCACACAAAAGCAAAAACATTAGTAACTAATAAAACCATGGGTTGCCTCCCATGAAGCGCTTCTTTATAGTCCTTAGCTGGACTATTCCAACTCATCTCATGGAGGCTCAAAGATAAAAGTCTCCCCGTTTTCAGCCATGGGGAAAATCTCCAATAAACTCCTTCTTGATTCACCCTAGTGATTTCTCCATCTAAAGCCCTCAACAATTGATCATAAAATTGATCACTAGTGTGCTTTTTAAGCTCATCCTCCTTCTTGAGATTCAACTCATCATCTCTTCTTTTCTCCTCAAATTGTCCAGTGTCAACACTAATCTCTCCAAGCCCATCCTTCTTAGATTCATCAACTAGGCTCTTATCTTCCAAATCTTCCACAACCTGTTTTTCATCTTTATGAATAGCAAAAATTTGAGAAATATTTGAAGTGATTTTCTTTTCACTATCCACAGAGAATCTAATGATTTCCCCATCAAACTCCATTGTCATGACTCCTTCATTCACATCAATTTTGGTGTTAGATGTTTTCATAAATGGTCTCCCAAGCAAAAGTGTAGGTGATTGTGAATATATCTCCTCACCCATATCAATTACATAAAAGTCAGCGGGAAACACTAATCCATTGACTTGTACCAAAACATCTTCCAAAATACCTGATGGATATATATTGGATCTATCTGCAAGTTGCAAGATTACTCTTGTTTCTTTCAAAGATCCAATATTCAGTTTCTTATAGATTGAAAGAGGCATAATGTTAACTGAAGCCCCTAGGTCACACATGCAATTTTCAATTCTAACATGACCTACTATACAAGGAATAGAAAACGTACCAGGGTCCTTGCACTTTGGTGGTAGCTTCTTTTGAAGGACAGCAGATATATTCTCACCCATAAAAGCTGTCTCACTCCCTTTAAGCTTCTTCTTATTTGTACAAAGATCTTTCAGAAACTTCGCATATCGAGGTATTTGCTTAATCACATCCAATAATGGAATGTTTACCTCGACTTTTCTAAAAGTCTCCAAAATTTCCTTCTCATCATCCAATATCTTGGACTTATTCAACCTAGAAGGGAATGGGGGAACAGGTTTATAGAACGGGGGTGAAAATTTTTCTACTTGTTTTTCCTCCATGTGGGGGTTCTCTTTTTCAAAATCTTTGGAGGTGGTCTCAATTACCTTCCTACTAGAGTTTTGCAATTCCTTTCCAGATCTCAAGGAAATTGCACTCACATTTTCTTTATGATTAACAGTATTAGAAGGTAACTTACCTTGTTGCTCCAACTTACCTACAGAGGTGGCAAGGTGACTCATTTGACTCTCCAAATTGTGAATACTTTTTCTTGTCTCATCCTGAAATTGCTTCGTGTTAATTGCAAGAGACTTGACAATATCTTCAAGTGATGAACTTGAAGACGAAGCTTGTTGTGGTGGTGGTTGAGGCCTTGGTTGATAGCTGAAGTTTGGATGGTCCCTCCAACCAGGATTGTATGTGTTGGAATAGGGATCATATCTTCTTTGAGGGGGATGTGTTTGTCCTGGAAATCCACCAATTGCATTTGCATGCGCATATGAGTCATCTTGAAGGGTTGGACACATGTCTGTGGGGTGATTTGAAGCACAAATACCACAAGCTTTCGCTTGTTGGGTATTTCCAAGGATAACCTGCTGGACAAGAGAAGTCAAGTTAGATAATTGAGATTCTAAGTGTGAGACACTTACCTCGTTGACTCGTCTTGTTGAAGGATCTTGTCTGAAACCGAATTGTTGGGAATTTGCAGCCGTGAGTGAGATCAAATCCCTAGCCTGAGCAGGGGTTTTATCTACTATCGCTCCTCCACTCGCTGCATCCATCATCTTCCTCTCCAAAGGAAGCAATCCTTCATAGAAATATTGTATCAGGAGTTGTTCTGATATGCCATGTTGAGGACAACTGGCAACTAATTGTTTGAACCTTTCCCAATACTCATGCAGATTCTCAATTTCTCTTTGTTTAATCCCACAAATTTCCCTCCTTATGTTTGCGGCTCTAGTAGCAGGGAAAAATTTGTCCAAAAATGACTTCACCATATCGGTCCAAGTGGTGATTGATCCAGGGGGTAGATAGAATAACCAATCTTTGGCTTATCCTTTAATGAAAATGGAAGGCCTCAATTTAATTTGATCTTCAGATACCCATGAGGTTTCATACCTGAACAGACAACGTGGAACCTTCAAGTGTTTATGAGGGTCCTCGTTTTCCAAGCCATGAAAAGAGGGTAACAAATGAATCAACCCGGATTTCACTCAAAATCCACATTCAATTCAGGTATTGAATGCAGAGTGGTTGTTGAGTCACATCCGGAGTGGCTAGTTGTCTCAATAGTGCGATCTTGATTTGCCATCTCTTCTTTTCTTTAAATTCAGAAGTTTCGGTTTCCTCTTGTCGGTTTCACTGGATGATTCAGCCAATTCCAGTACTTGGTTTAATCCAGGAGATGAAGTTGAAGTTGCGTCTAGAATTACACTGTTTTGATTGTCGGCGCAATTCCGTTCCGTCTTCTCTATATCTGAATCAAATTCTAAGTACCTTTGTGAGAAGCACGAGTCATAAACAAAAATCAAAATAAAAGAAAAACAAGAATAAGGCAATAAGAAAGGAAATAAAAAGTAAAAGAAATAGAAAAAGGGAATTTTTTTAGACACCAGTCCCCGTAACGGCGCCAAATTTTGGTGGGTGTCGAATCCAACAAAAATAAATTACCTACTCTAATATTTGTGTATAGGATGAGCAGGATCGTCTCCACAGGGAGGTAAAAATTCTAAGTTTCTATCGGGGGTTAGAAGAGAAAAAGAAAATAAAATTGGGGGATTTGAAATCAAGCAAAATAAATAAACCTATTTCTAATTAAGAAGATTTATATATATTCAAAAGATTATCTAGCCTAGGTCTTTACAACTCAATTCTCAGGATTGATCATAGACTTAAATATTATTATTCCTACTTTGAATAGGTTAGTTATAATTCCAATAAGCATTGAAATTCAATCTCTCCTTAGATGTAAATAACCAAGATAAGATCTTTGATTATTCCTAATCGAATAGATAACCCTAAATATGCTCTTAAGGTTTAATCCATCAATTGCATTAAGAAAAGAGAAACCTAACCCTAATCAACAATCTCATAGAGCATGGATCATTAAATTAGATTATATTTCATCACAACATCAAATAACCATCTATTTTTGACTATCGTGTTATTTCATCACCTATATTAGATTACTCATACAATTACGGATATGAGTTCACTTGATTGATTATTGTTCAATCATCCTACAACCGGATCCAAAGTTATAAGAGATAATCAAGCAATAATAACAATAGAATCAGATGAAATACAAATATGCAAAGATGAGAATAATAGAAATCAAACCCAATTAGGTCTCACAATCCATCTTGAATTGAGTTGCAATAATCCCTTGGCTAGATTAAGAGATTAGTTGTTCATGATTCAAGAAAAGCAATTTTAGGGTTCTTGAAGTATAAAGAATGAATAATTCTCTCTCTAATGGACTTTATCTATATATATAGGAAAGAACAAGACTTTCCCGTATGAAAACTGGCGGCTTGGAGTTATGAAATGGCTGGCTGCCATTTTTCATCGCACAGGACGCTGGAGCATTGATGGCCGGCGGCCATCTTCCTCCTAGGGCCGGCCATGAAAGATGGCCGGCGGCTATCACACCATGGCCGGCGGCCATGGCTCTTCTGGCCATTTTCTTCGCTTCACCGAGGCTCCATGGCTGGCGGCCATCTTCTCATGGCTGGTGGCCATCAGGCTTCTGGTCATTTTCTCCATACTTTATTCATCTAAATCTTTCCTTTAGCTTTATAAACCTGAAACACAACATTAACTTGATTAAGTATCAATTCCTCATGATTTCTATAAGATTAATAACAAGTTTATCAAGTTTTATCCATTATAGATTTGAGTAAATTACACCTCAACAGTCTTCGAGTGGATTTCCTCCAAAAGCTTCAATATGAAACGTATACGGATACGGGAAGACCTCGGGCACAAAAATAGGTGTTCCTAAGAATACAAATACCTATAGGGGTGTAAGCTTATGGGCTTAGTGAGTAAATCCCAAAATTCATACTCAGAGAAAATTTTCAATCAAGTTTATTATTCAAACATATGAAATGCAACAACCACGTGAGCATACAAGACATATGACTTTCCGAGAATCATATGTTGAATGAATTTACGCCCTTCATTCGGGGTTGGGTATTCAGGCCAATTACAGCCACAACTTTTAAAAACACTTTTATAGATCTTGCCGGCTCCTATACGCCATCAAAAACTTATAGTTATTACAGGCTCCTACTAGCCACCAATTTAAGTAGTTCTTACTGGCTCCTACTCGCCACTTACATGATATACCGGTTATGTCTACCACCACTATTATACACTTGTCCCACCAATTTGTATAGTAGTGAATGCAATGTGACTCAACATATGAAGTGCATGAACAATTTCTTTAATTAAAGTCTAGTAATTACATTTAACTTCTTTCAAATGATCAACCAATTTCAAACACTTCAAGATATTAATGCACATACAACTTTATTATAAACAAATCGAGTCTCGATATACTTAGTATTCCTTCAACGTATTATCATACACTTCCTTTTGATTTTGCCTAAATTCTAGTGCAACTAATTTTACAAGCACACTCGAGAGTATGAGAAAATTAACGGGAAGTAAACTCACTCAGCCATGATGACACCTTTCTTGAAATGGATGAGTCGTTCGGAATTTCTACCTAATCGTAGTAATCATCGGGATACGAACAATCTTCCTCGTGATTATCTAATCAAGAAGAATATCCAAAATGAGTATTTCATGAAATTCTACTCTTGAAGATTCTAAACTTTCCTCAAAATCGTAGTAAAATCGTATAAGGGGAAATTCCAACTTAAAATGGCCATAACTTGCTCATTTTAACTCGGAATTTCGTGTATAATATATCGTTTTCTACCTACTTGAAAAGATCTACGCATTTCTAATCTTTCTTTTATAAAACTAAGTCGTTTGGGTTCCGAAAAGGTAGCGACCAGATTTGCCACGAATTTGCAAACACTTGATTTCCTTCTTGTAAACAAAAGCTCATTTGAAAAGATAAATAGTTCAATTATTTTGTGACCTTTTGAAAGGTATTATATATATGTAATGACTCATAACAAATGTATGAAGTAAATGAAGTTGTCTCAACTTATAAAAAGTAAGGTTTTAAAAGACTTTGAACTTGATTCTATTGAATATTTATTTTACTTTTGAAAGATCTTGAGTCGTTGAGATGAATATTCTTTTTCTGAATTTAATCTCTTGTAATTTTTAAATTCTAAGGTGTGGTTTTATTTTCAAAACTTGGTTCAAAAAGTAATAAATGTCAATTTTTGTTTCTTGTAATGATTCCAAAAGAATTTCTACTTCTTAATGAAAGATAAGTTTCCATAAAACCTTTTGTTTATGTAAGAAAATCATTTCCAAGCATGTTCATGAGTTTTTAGGAAATCTATTTCCTATTTTTATTTAACAAGAACCTTTAGTTTTAGAAAGACACTTCCTCCTCTATTTTTGTTGAGACAAAAACATTATGTTCATGCATGAATATGAATCATAAGCTATAGAAATATAAAGTAAAATAATAACTTGAAAGCTTAAGTAAATAATAAAGTAAATCAAGTATTGGGACCTTAGCTTCATCAAGGTACCCCGGGACTAAGAAAAGACTAGTCCTGAAAAGAAAAGAAAGAGAAATTGTTTTGACTTGATGAGGACAAGTCTAAGACTAGAATGACTAGTCTTAAAATCAACTTTAAATAAATTGCAATGTAGTAAATAAATTGCATGAAAGATAAATAAATTGTAAGACAATGAGCTTATATGCTCTAAATAATATATATAGTTATATAGATATATTAGATAGTAAAGAAACATAAATGATCATAGAGGAATTATGTTTATGAACAAAAACAAAGCATGAATCTAATGTTGCTTTCTTAAGCTTCATGGTTTTAGAAAACACACACTAAGCTCATACTAAGTAGATGAACATGAAGAATTCTTGAGAAATTTCTTACCTAAAGGAAGCTAAACTAATAAGACTTCTTGAAAGAACTCTTGAGAGAAATTGGAGAGAATTTTTGTAGAGTAACTTTAGAGAAGAGGTGTGAAAGAAGTGAAGGTATGAGGAGGTATTTATAGTAAAATATGGGAGATAAATTGTGTTAATTAAATAATTGGAAATTAAAACAAATTGAGCATGGAGAGAGAGAGGGCCGGCGCTATTCGTGTGTGGGGAGGAGAGAAATATTTTTTTTTTTTTTGTTATTTTGTTAATTAAAAGAGAGAAATGAAAGATGTGAAGTTGTATTGGAAATGAAAATGTGTAAGAAGTAAGTGTATGGTTTGTAAGAATAGGTTGTAAGAAAAAGTAGAGATAGATGAATAGTATAGAATAGTAGAAAATAGTGTAATGTAAAAGTAGACATGACAATTAAATACCGGTAGTAAGAAAATACGCGTATAAAAGCGATATCTGATATTTCTAGCTACCGAAAAATTACGAAATTGATATTTTTAGAAATATTATATTTTTACGAGTCTAATGGTATATTCGGAATAATTTCCCTATTCCGGGCTTCCGGGCACATTTTTCAAGAATCATGTCCGATCGGGTTCAAAGGACACTCAAAATTCTTCAATCTGATATTTTTATAAAACATATAGCTATTACGAACTATTACAACTAATTTTCCCAA
Source organism: Combretum micranthum (assembly GCA_024138025.1). NCBI lineage: Eukaryota > Viridiplantae > Streptophyta > Magnoliopsida > Myrtales > Combretaceae > Combretum > Combretum micranthum. The sequence goes on along the minus strand of JAMXBD010003159.1, from coordinate 113,385 downwards.
CTTCGTTTTCTAGGGCTTGAGAAAACGGCAATGTCGGACTTAAGCGGTTACGGTAAACTAGGGTTTGGTTGACTCTGGAAATCCGATTGACTTCCGATTAGGGTTTAAACTATAATTTTGATCCAAAATTTCGGGGATTTACAGAAATAAAGTTATGGAAAAGGTAAAAAGTAAAGTAAATAGGGGTATAGGTATAAGAATAGGTGTTAGAAAAAGTAAAGATAAAAGAATAGTGTAAAATAGTAATGAATAGTGTAATGTAAAGTAGATATAATTAATAAAGTATGGTAGTAAGAAAATACGCGTATAATTGCAATATTTGATATTTTTACTTACCGAAAAATTATAAAACTGATATTTTTGAAAACCTTACATTTTTACGAGTTTAACGGTATATCAAGAATATTTTTACTATTCCAAGCCCCGTGACACATTTTCAAGAACAGTATCCATTTAGGTTCAAAACGATTCGCAGTTTTACTAATATGATCTTTTTAAGCTTCCTTATGTAATTACGAACTATCATACATATTAATCTCTTACTTACTTTCTTAGGGTTACTTATACGGGATTGCCAGACTTAAACCATAACGTCTAACTAGGGTTTTGTTGACTTTAGGGTTTTCGTTTGACTTTCCAATTAGGGTTTAAGCTAAACTGATCGCAAAACTTCGGGGTTTCCATACCACCCACCCCAACCAACACCCCCCCCCCCCCCCCTTCCCCGACCGACGCAAATCTCATCCCATTTCTCTCTCGTTTGTCTTATTTTCTTCCTTTATTTTAATCATGCAAACCCTAATCCAATTCCCTTTATAAACTTTTATGCCTTCACTATTTCATTTTCTTTCTTTCTTCATTTTTTTAGTTCTGGAAAATTTTATAAAACTCTCTTTTCTCTCTCTCTTGCCGTGAGCTCTCCAACACACACACACACTCATAATTTCCATGATATGAACTTTTTGAGAATTAAAAGTTTTCAAAATTGAGATATTATATTACAATTAGATAGGTCTTTCGAAGTAGATAGGAATCGGTATATAATTTGCGAAATTCCAAGTTAAAATGACTAAATTATGGCCGTTTTAAGTTGGAATTTCCATTAATGACGAGAATTACGAACTTTATAGTTTTTATGAAATAAAATAGATTAGATATGAGTTGAAATACTCATTTGGGTATTTCTTTCATTTAGGTGACTTGGATCCCGAGGATTTTTTACCACTAGACTATTATTACTAAGAGACCGACGACCAATGGTCGAGTGAGTATTATTTCCTAATTTCATTTCTTGATTGTGTTTGTAGTGATTAGTTGCACTAGCTTATGAGGCAAAAGATAAAAATAGATTTGCATGATGGGAATTATGGGGGATTTATGTATACTTGTTGATGAGGTGAGAAATTGTATTAAGAATATCGGAATGGGGTGATTAACTTATGTTTGTTTAAAGTATTATAGGATTGATTGTCTACGAGATTGCTTTATCACCTAAAAATTGGTATTAATAATTATTCGAATTGAAAAATTAACATGGACATAATCACTTCATGATGAGGATGGAGCATTAGCATATGTTGGTTATTCGTGATCCATACACGGCTAAAAGTTGGTTGATCATGATCCATAAACGACATTAGTTGGTTACTCGTAATCCATAAATGGCACATTAATTCAACAATAGTACCTCGGTATTTGTTAATTTGCTAACCCTCGAATGGAGGGCGTAAATCCATTCACATATGATTTCTGGCTGATCATATGTCTTGTTTGTTCACGTTGTTGATGCATTCCATATGGTTGAATGAATAACTTGATTGAATGATTTGTTATAAATGTCTTCATGGAAGTATTCACCCACTAAGCTAGTATAGCTTACGCCCCCACAGCTTTTTCTTATTGCAGTTTTCATATATATGGCTAAGGTCGAGGCGTCCTACCGAACAGGTACAGGAATTAGGAGTTTCCATTAGAAGTTTGTGTTCGATTTTGTATAAACTTCTACAGGAAACCCTAATATTTTAACAGATGACTGTAAAAGACCACTTTTAAACTTAATATTCTTTTGCGAGGGAATGCCCCTATAACTTTTGTAATTAATTAATTGGACTCATGGTTTATATTATGATGCTTATAGTACGTCAAATTAAACCATTTATCTCCATTGGTTCATGTATCCTATTGTCGTAAAGGTACACCTTACGTCTGTACGAGACTTTGGAATAATTGTGGTAGTAATTCCTAAGTCTCATATAGTATGCAGCAGATTGTTACGTTTAAGGTATCCTATGGGGTGGGATAGAAGTCATTTTTAGAAAAAGGATTTGAACAAGTTTCATGAGTTTTAGAAGAGAATTTAACAAGTTTTGAATAAGTTTTATAGAACATTAAAGTTGTGCAAAATGACCCACCAGAATGTAATCGAACCAAATCGAACCAAGATTTTATTTATTTTTTCTTTTCCAAAATAATTCAGTTTGGTGAAGAGTATATGTTTCATAGTTTGGTTTAAAATCTTGAATCCAACAATTTTATATATTTAAAAAAATCAAACGTAGTTTTTTTCTTTCAATTATTTTATTGAAAATTTAAATTTTGTTTATATATGTATCTATCATGAGCATTGAATTAGTTGGTTGTGTCATATTTTGATTGTTGAGGTGTGTCTACAAATAAGTTAACTTTTAGGTTTTAAGCTGTAGTGCTATTAATATTATTTTTTTTCTTTATACTATTGATTAGTCTACTTATATTACCTAATTACTTATTGATTTACGTAATTGATAATATGTTGATTAGATGCATAATGAATTGAAAATTATGACTAATATTGAGAGGGTATATTCTAATTTTATTGAGTTTAATGTATCAATATAGTTTAGGATAATTCAAAAGAATACAACTAGTATACAATTATAATCCTATGGCAAATGAAATCTCTCCATGTTATAAGTTTTACATATTTATTTTGGGTAAATAATTAATGTCAAATACTATTGTCCATATTAGAAATAGTAATAAGAAATTTGTAATTGAAACATCTTGATAAAATGTATTTTTATCTATATTATTAAAACAAAAGACTTTTTTTCTTGTATCTTTAGTGCTAATAAAAAAAATAACTTTTTCTTAAATTCCATATTTTATACCTAAGAATTACAATATCTGCCAACAATTAAATAACTATCAATCGTAAAATATAAAAACTTTAAGGATATTATTGTAATTTGATGTCATTTTTTTTTTTCTCTCCTACATCTTCTCATCACTCTCTCTCTCTCTCTCTCTCTCATGTATAGTAACTTGCATTTTGCTAAAACAATTCCTCTTTTCTCGAGGAATTTAATATTTTTTTTAAATTAACCAATAATTTTTTAGCACCTATATAATGGGTGTAACGGCTATTAGTTTTAAGAATTCAAAAACGTTTCAACCCATAAATCAAACCATACTATACCATTTTTTTTTATTTGAAAAAATTACAAACTAAACTGTATAATTAGGTTAGAAGTTAGGGTAAAAACCAAACCATAATACATGATTTTATTTGATTCAAGCAGCGGATGGACTAAAACACACCACAATACTCTTACCCCTACTAAGTATGACCATGCTAGGAGGTCATGTTTTGAACACAACTTGAACACTAGCCCATTTTGGGATTGTGCGAGTCATGCTAAGGTTGTGTAGGCTTAAGAAGCTCAACTCGACCGAAATATGACCTCGTGTTAGGGTTATGTAGGAGTCAAAACCTCAATACAACCTATAAGCTGATGCTAAGGTTTTTTTTCTCAACACAAGCTCATGTTGTGGTTATCTTAGCTTAGCAAGATTGAATACGTAAATTTTTCTTTGATTCTCAACCCAAAAATGTTCTCAACCTTTCCATATCAATATCCACCACTCCAACATCATTTTAAATACATGTTTACACTTCCCAACAAAAATAATACCTCATATTACAAATCAATGTCACAATTAGCTCACTTACTTGTAATTACTTTGACACTATCCTTAATTATTCAAGATTCTATTGTAACTTTAAAAACCTGCTTTTGTTTAACTAAACTTGTTGCTCCTATTGCACATTGTGGTTGATTTTATAAGAAACAGTCAAATTATGCAATCTAATTCGTCTTTTAACAAAGAATAATAAAATTCACAAGCATAAAATTAATCTTATTAATGCATTCCTAGTAATGGTGTTGTTCCTAGGGAGAAGCTATGTTTAAAGATAAAAGTGGAATTGTCAAGTAAAAAGAGATCTTTGCAGAGGAAGGTTTATCTCTATACATTAAATAAGTTTAAAGGTTGAAAAAGACTTATTTGCCTCTACTTTTACATTATTTTTGTTTTGACATTTACATATCTCTCTACATTATTATTATTATTATTATTATTATTATTATATAATAGTCTCACTTGCTGTTATAGTGGTGGCATAATCAACTCGGCTAGCAATTTCGATTATGCAAGGCTGGAAAAAATGCTTCATTTTAGATAATTGACATGGGAAATATGTTTATATAGGGTTAAACACATACCTATCAGTTAAAAAAATTACCTAAATACAAATGACATGATTTTAACTACATATCATCAACTCACAATCACATCTAATAAATGTGATTTATGTACTAACAAAGAAATTATACTTATGAGATGCGATTTTTAAGGTTTTATACATCAAGTGAAATCGCATCTAATAAATGCAATTTATCTGTGCAAAAGAAGATCACATTTGATATATGCCATCTAGAAAACAATTACACTTTCAAAACTTCCAAGCCAACATAAGTAACATTTGACATATCCAATTTTTTGTGTCCTAATGCTGCATATGAAACATGCAACATGCATATAAATACAAAATTATAGTCACTAAGTACGATTTCGTATTGATGTTTGATAATAATTTTTTTTATAAATTGTGTTTATATAATTATTTTGTTTAAATTGTTAATATAAACACAAATTTTCATTTATAATATTTTAATTAATCATATAGAATTTCAAATATTGATCCAAATTCAACATAGCTTGCTCCTCCAATAGATTGTCTCATTCATTTAAAATGTCATCTTGCCATCCTCTCTAACTATTGAAGCCATTAGCATTTATCCTGACAAAAATCTAAAATGTATGGAGTTAACAAAAACAATATATATACGTATATATATGTATATATTTTGCTCCTTATGTTGTTACTTATCTGGAAGCCATGGTTGTTTTCCATGGGAATTTTCATCCCTTTTTTTTATTTTAGTAATCTACAATTTTATTTTCATAGCTAAGAACCTAGCATTTAGCATTTTTTAGCCACGTATGTTTTGTTTAATATGTTTACCTTTTTATTACTATTCAACATCGTAGAGTTTTCTCATGATGAAATTATTGATAAATAATTATATAAAAAAAATAAAAAGAATAAATAAAGCCTTGGTTATTTCGTTCGTCAGGTAATTATGTTTACTGTTTGATGTGGGTTTGAGATTGATATAGGCCCAAAGACTCATTTGGTCTAATAAGATAACCATCGGTACCCAGCACTATTTGAAACCATTCCAAGTCCCACAGTGACGTGATGTCCGGTGAACATCTACTTTATTTTCAAACCAAATCCATTTTAAAAAAAAGGAGACAAATGAAGAAAGATAATTCAAATAATTTGTAAAAGACCGCAGTAGCATCTGAGAAAATGGAATAATTTGTAAAAGATTACAATACATATTTTCTATTTTTTTTCATTTCCAATATAACTTCACATCTACCATACTTCACATCTTAATTACTTTCCATTACAAAACAACAAATAAAATCAATTTTCTCCCTCTTCTACATCATGGCCGACATCCCTCCCTCTCACTTCAATCTAATTTTTTCTTTTTCAATTTATTTTATTATATCTAATTTCCCTCCATAAAACTCTATAAATACCCCCTCTCCCTCCATTTCTTTCATAATTATTTTACATAACGAAACTCTCCTAAAATTTCCCCACAAATTCTCTCTACTAAAGCTCTCTTCCATCAAATTTTCTTCCAAAATTCTTCTCCAAACACAAACCATCTACCATCTATTACTACCTACATAATACTGCACTCATCATCTACCTTCAAACAAAAACACTTTTAGGTAAAACTTTCTACCATTTTTTTCGATGTCATGTAACTCAGCATGACCATGGCATTTTTTCTTAAAACTCATTTGAGTTGCAGAAGCTACAACATGTTAATGTTTTGTTCTTGCACATGCCAAGAATTCCGATTTTATTATTTTGTTAATATTATGTTATTATGTCAATATTGTTGTTATTATGCTCCTAACTTAACTTTGTATATATATTATTATCTATATGTATATCTATATATTTCTAAAGCCTAAATGCTCACTAACTTAACTAACATGCTCTTACTATTATTATTGCTTTTTCTTTTCTTTCTTTTTCCTTTTCTTTGGGACTAGTCTATTCTTATACTCAAGTTGCCTTGATGAAGCTAAGGCTTCCAATACTTAACCTTATTATTATGCTTATAGTGTCATGCCCCAAAGAGTACCCTAGACGCAACAGTCCACCACACTCGATATCTAAACTTAAGTATGACAATCTTAGTCATTCCATGAGTTTAAACACCGGGTGTAAGGCTCACGTTCAACATATAGGGAACCATACTTTGAATCGGAATAGCTTAAGGAGACATACATAGCAATAAGAGTATAAATCATAATAGTTATAACAAGATAAATCTATTACATGATCTAAGGGGCATACCCCCACCAAAATATCAAGAGTCCTTAGGTCCACAAAATTCTCTTACATCAACTAATATATATATAGATTTAGGAGGTTGAACTAGAAGTCTATGCCTACATCTAGGTCCCGACTTCTTCAAAAAGCTCCTTAAGGTCCAAAAGCTGTACCTGAGGAAAGTGGCTTCTCAGAGATAGCCATAAATATTCATACTGCAACACGAAACTATAAGGGTATAAGCTTATGAGCTTAGTGAGTTTCACTTCTAAAAATAAATACTCAACAGACAATATATATATTAGGCAAGTTATATTAACAACCATATGAAATGCACAAGCACATGAGCATACATTACATAAGACTTTCCGGAAATCTTATGTTGAATGGATTTACGCTCTCCATTTAGGGTTAAGTGTTTCAGGCCCATACGACCATAGATTTCAATTTTTCTCATTTATATTATGGCTGATACAAGTGCCTACTGTCACGCCCCAAGGGGTACCCTAAACGTAGCAGTCTGTCGTACACAATACTAAAGCCTATGAATGACTATCTTAGTCATGCAAAGGCTTCTATATCATGTACAAGGCGTACATCACAACCAAGGGAACGCATCGGAGTAGCGCAATTTACATTGATAATAAATAAGTAATAAAGCAAAGAGAACACTTATCATAAAACATACACATATTACATTTCAATTCTTAGGGGCATATCCCTCTATTATCTTCAAATAAATATACATCACTAATCATATAAGTCATTACATATAAAGAACCATACAAAATTACTTCATCTTAATATTCCATCCCCTTCATAGAAGCTTAACATCATTCCATGACTTCCTTAATGTCATGATTCTCAATTTAAGCCACGGTTATACTTGTTTCAACAAAATCTATAGGGGTATAAGCTTCAACTAGATTAGTGAGATATTACTTTTCATTCGCACCATATATTCAAACAAGTTCATTTAGATTTTCACGCATATGCTATGCATACAATGCAACAACTACATGATTACGCAAATATATATAGTTATCCGGAAACCATATATAGAATGAATTTACCCCTCTGTATCAAAGGTTAGGGAATCGAGTTTAAAGATCCTCGACCTCCTACTACTAGTCCCTAGGTCCTCACTACAGCATTCGGTTGGCTCGGCTCCGAACCTAGAGTCGCTTTCCCTGAGCGATTTGGATTTTCCAGGAAGGAACATGGCCCGTGGCACCGCACGATCACAGCCAATCCAACTCTACGCGTAGGAGTAGCAGCCTTCCGAAAAAGATGTGACTCGATGGATGCTATGCGTGAGCATTTTAGTTTTCTTAAGCCAAACCTTATTAAGGTTTATTAGGGGCGATCAATCAATTTAGCAAACAATAAATAGTCATACAAGTAAGTAAACAAATTATAAAAAAGCAGTTCGAAGTTGCGATTCTTAATTCTCATTTCACGCATAAACATAGAATACATATATACACATAATCCCGAATTTCCCAAAAAAAAAATATATATATATATATATATCCATTTTTATCTTTTCTTAGTATACTAATGCTACTACTTTACAAGCACAAGCAAGGTAACGAAATTAGGAAGAATAACTCACTGGTCTATTTCGCAATCTTCTTAGTCATAGTAATCCTCAGGTAGGGTATTCTCGTATCCTTCATCACTAGTCAAGAATAAGTACGGGATAAGTTCATGGAATTTCTATCCTTGGAAATTCTAAACTTTACTTAAAATCATGGTAAAATCGTATAAGAGGAAATTCCAACTTAAAATGGTCATAATTTACTCATTTTATCTTCGGAATTTCGCATATAATATACTGTTTTCTACCTATTCGAAAGATTATCCATTTCTAAACTTATCTTTGTATAAGGTCATTTGGGTTCTAAAAACGTTAGGTACAGAATTAAAACGAAAATTACCAAACTTTTGCAAATCCATTTTCTAACTCAACTTTATTTTAAGAAAATCCTTTTGTAACAATATATGTATATAAATATATATTGAAAACACTTTGAATATTGGTAAGCTCACTTATATGCAAAAATCCTAAAGGTAGATCTCAACAATTTATTTCATAAAACAATTCATTTAAAACTTTAACTTTGAAAATGTCACGCCCCGAGGGTTCCTAATGTGGCAGTCCGCACATATAATATCAAGCTTAAGAACGACTACTTAGTCATGCGAAAGCCTTAGTTTATATGTAAGGCATCTACACGGTAATAGGAGACGCTTTTGGGAAGCATAGTTTAAGCAAGTAAGGATAAACATACAAGAATTCAGAAATAAATATATCATATCATAAATAATCAAAGGTCTGTTACATAATTTCTTAGGGGCATACCCGCTAATTCCAAGGATCGAGATAACTTCATAACTATCCAAAATTAAAGATTTCAAAGGAATTCTAATCTAAGTCTTCGAGTAGATTTCCTCCAAAAGCTTCAACATAAAACGTATACGGGTACTGGAAGACCTCGGGCACAAAAATGGGTGTTCCTGAGAATACAAATATCTATAGGGGTGTAAGCTTATGGGCTTAGTGAGTAAATCCCAAAATTCATACTCGAAGTAAATTATCAATCAAGTTTATTATTCAAACGTATGAAATGCAACAACCACGTGAGCATACAAGACATATGACTTTCCGGGAATCATATGTTGAATGAATTTACGCCCTTCATTCGGGGTTGGGTATTCAGGCCAATTACAGCCACAACTTTTAAAAAACTTTTATAGATCTTACCGGCTCCTATACGCCATCAAAAACTTGTAGTTATTACAGGCTCCTACTAGCCACCAATTTTGTAGTTTTTACGGCTCCTACTCGCCACTTACATGATATACCGGTTATGTCTACCACCACTATTATACACTTGTCCCACCAATTGTATAGTAGTGAATGCAATGTGACTCAACATATGAAGTGCATGAATAATTTCTTTAATTAAAGTCTAGTAGTTACATTTAACTTCTTTCAAGTGATCAACCAATTCAAACAATTCAAGACATTAATATACATAACTTTATTACAACAAATCGGGTTTCGATATACTAGTATCATTTCAACATATTATCTACACTTCTTTTTATTTTTGGCTTAGATTCTAGGCAACTAATTTTACAAGTATCAAGAGTATGAGGAAAATTAACGGGAAGTAAATCACTCGGCCATGATGACACCGTTCTTGAATTGATGGGTCGTTCGGAATTCCACTTAATCGTAGTAATCTCGGGATACAAACAATCCTCCTCGTGATTATCTAAAAAAGAATACCCAAAATGAGTATTTCATGAAATTCTATCTTTGAAGATTCAATCTTTTCTTAAAATCGTAGTAAAATCGTATAGGGAAATTCCAACTTAAAATGGCCATAACTTGCTCATTTTAACTCGGAATTTCGCGTATTATATATCGTTTTCTACCTACTCGAAAAGATCTACGCATTTCTAAGCTTATTTCCATAAAACTAAGTCGTTTGGGTTCCGAAAAGAGCGATCAGATTTGCCAGAATTTTGCAAACACTTGTTTTTCTTCTTGTACACAAAGTCATTTGAAAAGATAAATTTCAATTATTTTGTAAACTTTTGAAAGGTATATATATATTTGTAATGACTCATCACAATGTATGAAGTAAATGAAGTTGTCTCAACTTATAAAAGTAAGGTTTTAAAAGATTTTGAACTTGAGATTCTATTGATATTTATTTTACTTTTGAAAGATCTTTTAGTTATTAAGATGAATATTCTATTTCTAAATGAAATCTTTGTAATTATTTTTTTTTAAGTGTGGTTTTATTTTCTAAACTTGGATTTCAAAAGTAGCAAAATGACATTTTTATTTCTTGTAATGATTCCAAAAGAATTTCTACTTCTTGATAAAATAAGTTTTCATAAAACCTTTTGTTTATGTAAGAAAAATCATTCCCATACATGTCATGGGTTTTTAAGAAAATTTCCATTTCTTTTAGAAAGAATCTTTAATTCAAGAAAACACTTTTCTCATTTATTTTTGTTGAGACAAAAACATTATGTTCATGCATGAATATGAATCATACTATAGAAATTAAAGGAACATAATAACTTGAAAGTTTAAAATAAGTAAATCAAGTATTGGGACCTTAGCTTCATCAAGGTCCCGGGACTAAGAAAAGACTAGTCCGAAAAGAAAAGAATTGTTTTGACTTGATGAGGACAAGTCTAAGACTAGAATGACTAGTCTTAAAATCAACTTGAAATAACTTGAAATGAAGTAAATGAAAGATAAATAAATTGTAAGACAATGAGCTTATATGCTCTAAATAATATAAATTAGTATATAGATATATTAGATAGAAGAACATAAAGGAAATATAAAGAACATAAAGGAAATAAAGAGATTGATATTATGAACAAAAACAAAGTATGAATCTAATGTTGCTTTCTTAACCTTCATGGTTTTAGAAAACATACACTAAGCTCATACTAAGTAGATGAACATGAAGAATTCTTGAGAATTTCTTACCTAAAGGAAACTAAACTTAAGAAGACTTCTTGAGAGAACTCTTGAAAGAATTTGGAGAGATTTTAGTAGTAACTTTAGAGAAGAAGTGTGAAAGAAGTGAAGGTATGAGGGGTATTTATAGGAAAATGTGGGAGATAATTTGTGTTAATTAAATAATTGAAAAACAAATTGAGCAGGAGAGAGGGGCCGGCGCCATTTGATGTATGGGGAGAGAAAAATTAATTTTTTGTTCTTTTGATTAATTAAAAGTAAGAAATGAAAGATGTGAAATTGTATTGGAAATGAAAATGTGTAAGAAATAGGTGTATAGGTTGTAAGAATAGGTTGTAAGAAAAAGTAGAGATAGATGAATAGTGTAGAATAGTAGAAAATAGTGTAATGTAAAAGTAGACATGACAATTAATACCGGTAGTAAGAAAATACGAGTATAAAAGCGATATCTGATATTTTTAGTTATCGAAAAATTACGAAATTGATATTTTTGGAAATCTTTATTTTTACGAGTCTAACGGTGTATTCGGAATATTTTTAGTATTCCGGGCTCCGGACACATTTTTCAAGAACTGTGTCCGTTCGGGTTCGAAGGACATCCGAAATTCGCGAAACTGAAACTTTTATAAAACCTATGGTTATTACGAACTATTCGAGCTAATTTTTCCAACTTCGTTTTCTAGGGCTTGAGAAAACGGCAATGCCGGAGTTAAAGGTTACGGTAAACTAGGGTTTTGTTTGACCTAAGAATCCGTTTGACTTCGATTAGGGTTTAGGTCTTTAATTTGGATCAAAAATTTCGGGGATTTACAACCTACCCCCCTTAAAGAAAGTTTTGTCCTCAAAACTTGAAATTTGCAACTTGAAATTCGTACCTGATTCTTCAAAGAGATTTGGATATTTCTTTCGGATCTCATCCTCGGCTTCCCAAGTAGCCTCTTCTCGCGAATGATTCCTCCATAACACCTTGACATATCGGATTTCCTTGTTTCTCAGCTTTTGAACCTTTTGATCCAGAATTTGAACTGGGTGCTCTTCATAAGTCAAGTTTTCTTTCAGCCTGACTGGTTCAAGCTCCACAATCCGATCAGGGTCGGGGATATGCTTTCTTAGCACTGAGACATGGAAGACATTATGTACCCGACAGGTTTGGTGGTAATGCCAAGCGATAAGCCAAATCTCCTACCGTTCGAGGATTTCGAAAGGTCCGATATACCTTGGGCTTAGCTTTCCTCGAGCCCGTACACGATGAATACTCTTTATCGGATTCACTTTCAGATACACATGATCACCAACGTTAAACTCAAGGATTCGTTTTTTATCCGCCCAACTTTTCTGTCTATCTTGGGCCTCTTTCATCCTTTGCTGAATAATCCTGACTTTATCTGAGGCGTCTTGGATGAGATCTGGTCCAATTGTTAATTTTTCCACATCATCCCAAAATAGAGGCGATCTACACCTTCTTCCATATAAAGCTTCGTATGGTGGCATCTTAATTGTGAATGATAGCTGTTGTTGTAAGCAAACTCTACCAAAGGTAGGTGTACTTCCCAGCTTCCTTTGAATTCCATAACACAAGCTCTTAACATGTCTTCCAAAGTCTGGATAGTTCGCTCTGATTGTCCATCAGTTTGTGGATGATAAGCTGTACTGAACTGTAACTTGGTTCCCATACACTTCTGAAGGCTTGTCCAATTTTGACACGAATCGAGGATCTCGATCCGATACAATCCCTGCTGGAACTCCATGCAGTCTCACAATCTCCCTTACATATAGCCGGGCCAACTTTTCCATCGAGTAGGTCATGTTGATGGGGATGAAGTGTGCTGACTTGGTAAGTCGATCCACAATTACCCATATGGCATCATATCCGGCTGATGTTCGGGGCAATCCACATACGAAATCCATGGTAATTTGGTCCCATTTCCATTCTGGTATGGCCAATGGTTTCAAAAGTCCTCCTGGCCTTTGGTGTTCAATCTTTACTTGTTGACATATGGGACACTTCATTACGAATTCAGCTACATCCTTTTTCATACCATTCCACCAAAAGCGACTTTTAAGGTCTTGGTACATCTTGGTACCACCGGGGTGCATGGTATATCCCGAGTTATGCGCCTCATCCATTATTTCCTTTTTCATCTCCTCATCATTTGGTACACATAATCTTCCTTCATTCTTACTACATCTTCCTCATCTATCTCAAAATCGTCATATCCTCCCTGTATCTCACTTTTCAACTTTTGTATGACTTCATCATATCGTTGAGATTCTTTGATTCTATCGATCAGGGTTGGCTCCATTACCAAATGGGAAATTTCCATTTCCGCACTTTGCCCCACAAATTCGATGCTCAATCTCTCGAATTCCTTTATGAGTTCTTTTTGAGTTGTGAGCATGGCTGCAACTTCTCCATGGTTCTTCCGACTCAAAGCGTCTGCTACCGCATTCACTCTTCCAGGGCAATAATTTATTCCAAGATCATAGTCTTTGATCAACTCCAACCATCTCCTTTGCCTCATATTCAATTCCTTTTGTGTAAATAAATACTTGAGGCTCTTATGGTCCGTATAAATCTCGCATCTCTGCCCATATAGGTAGTGCCTCCAAAGCTTGAGAGCGAAGACAACTGCGGCTAACTCAAGATCATGCGTCGGGTAATTTTGTTCATGCGGCCTCAACTGCCGTGAAGCATAAGCAATTACTTTCCCTTCTTGCATAAGCACATCCTAAGCCATTTCTTGACGCATCACTATGGACGGTATATGGCTTTTCTGGATCGGGTAAGGTTAAAATTGGAGCAGATACCAACCGTTGCTTTAACTCTTGGAAACTTTGTTCCCTTTCTCATTCCAAATGAATCTTTCATTCTTCTGGGTCAACTGAGTTAGTGGCTTAGCTATTTTTGAGAAATCTTGCACAAACTTCCTATAATAGCCAGCTAATCCAAGAAAACTTCTAATCTCAGTCACCGTCCTTGGTTGTTTCCATTCCATTACGGCTTAATCTTTTCAGGTCTACTGATATTCCTTTCCCTGAGATAACATGTCCTAGAAAAGATATTTGGTCCAACCAAAAGTCACACTTGGATAATTTGGCATATAACTTGTGCTCCCTTAAGGTTTGTAATGCCATTCTCAGATGTTCTTGTGTTGCTCCCGTGTTTTAGAATAGACCAAAATATCATCAATGAAGACAATCACGCATTTATCCAAGAGCGGCTTATACACCGATTCATCAAGTCCATGAAAGCAGCTGGTGCATTAGTCAATCCAAATGGCATGACCATGAACTCATAGTGTCCATACCGGTTCTAAAAGCGGTTTTGACACATCCTCTGGTTTTATCCTCAGCTGGTGGTATCCAGATCTCAAATCAATGCGTGAGAATACACTTGCTCCTTGTAGTTGGTCAAAGAGATCGTCAATCCTTGGCAATGGATACCTATTCTTGATAGTGACCTTATTGAGTTCTCGATAGTCAATACACAGCCTCATCGATCCATCTTTCTTCTTCACGAATAATACCGGAGCTCCCCAAGGCGAGACACTTGGTCTAATAAATCCTTGGTCAAGCAATTCTTGTAATTGCTTCTTAAGTTCCTTGAGCTCAACAGGTGCCATTCGGTGGTGCCTTGGATATAGGTTCTGTTTTGGCATCAAATCGATCTCAAAATCGATTTCTCGTTTTGGGGGTAACCCAGGCAATTCTTCTGGAAAAACATCAGAGAATTCATTAACGATGGGGATGTCGTCAATGTTGGGTCTTTCCTTTCTCCTCCGTACTTCCCACATAACTTTCAACTCCTTCCTCAACTCTTCAATTACTCAAACGAACTTAACTCCAAACTTTTAGAAGTTGCGGATTCTCCCAAAAACGTAGCTTTCTTTCCATCTTGTCCATGAATTCCACCTTTTTATTTCTACAATCTACCTTTGCTTCCACCATGGACAACCAACTCATTCCGAGAATCACTTCGTACTTGCTGATTTCTATTACTATAAGATCGGTAGTTGCTTCATGGCCTTGTATCTTCATGGGGCAATTCCTTATTACTTCTTTGGTAGTCACCACACTACCGGTGGGGGTTTTTATACGAAAACTTGTGTGATTGTGGTGATAGGTAAACCGGTCTTCAAGGCTACACTAGTGGCAACAAAGGAATGTGTTGCACGGTATCGAAGAGGGTATAAGCGGTTAGGTCCCCTATTTGTATGGTTCCTGCGTTCAAGACGCGCGTGTTACTAGTCTTATTGTCCTTAAAAAGGTTTTTATCTATTATTTCCAACATACATCATAACTTTATACTCAACAGATATCAAAACAGACATATATTAGGATTGAGGCTAACCTGTAACCAAGCTATAGTCATACTCCTCTCCATGGTCCAGGGCAGCCAACTCTACTCCTTCTTCGGCATCCTCCTCGCAGACCCATTGCCCTTCAAGGTTATAAATTCTCAGCCCATGCATAGATGATGCCGAGCGACTTCCGCTTCCATTCCCACTCCTTGTGGGGCAAGTCCTCCTGAGGATCCAACAGGTCGGTTTGCTGGGAGATTCCTTTGGGGACACTCGTTAGCAAAATGTCCCAATTGCTTGCATACGAAACAAGTCGTAGAAGCTTTCTTTGGGCAATCGGAATCTTATGGCTCGGGTCACCACAGAAATAACACTTGTTCTGGAGAAGGGGGCATCTTTGGGTAATGCGCTCCTTTGCATTTCCAACAATTTGCTGTTATCTTGGAATTATCCTTCTGTCCACTAAAATTCCCCTTAAAGTTGCTAATTGGTTTAAACCTCTTGGAAGGGAAATTGGAGCTTGTTCCTGGTTGAAATTTCCTTCCAAACACATACTTTCTTCTCAGAAGTCCCACTTTCCTTTTCTTGGCCCCTTCAACAATTCTTGCTCTTTCGACCAATTCTCTGAAGGTGCGAATGTCAAACTCTTCTAATCGCATCCTTAAGTCCTCGTCTAACCCATTTAGGAACACTTGTCGTTTCAGCTCCTCACTGTACTTATAAGAATCCGGAGCATACTGCAGGAGTCGGCTAAATTCCGTCTCATATTGTTCTATGGATTTTCCTCTCTGGGATATGTGCAAGAAATCCGCACTTACCTTACTCTTAAACTTCCAGGGAAATAATTTTCCAGAAACTCATTCCGAAACATGTCCCAGGTGATGGGTGGCGGCAATTCCCTACTCTTGGACTCCCACCAGATGCGGGCGTTGAACCTCAACATATAAGTACCATAGCTTATTCGAAGATGATAAGGAACTTCATAGGCGGCAAAAGACCGTTCTATCTGCGCGAGCCAATCTTCAGCCTCATCGGGTCCCAAAAGCTCCGTCAAAGTAACGGTTACTTTTGATAAAATCTGGGAGTGAAGTTCTGTATGGTCGAGGTGGTGGCGGAGGCGGCAGGGGTGCTGTATGTGATTGAGCATCAGGTGCTGCGGGTCCATGTACGACGCTTGGGGTGCCTTACTCTGGGGTGGTGCTTGAGCTGGTGCGGGAGGTGGCATATTCCTCTGTTGTTGTTGAACTAACACATTAAGAAGCTGTGTTAATTGGCCTAGAGTGGCTTGGAGATTGCCTTGCTGGTCTGGGGCAGGAGCCACAAGGGGTACTTCTGGTGGTTAACTTCTTCAGGCGGGTTATTTGATGCCTGCCTCATCCTCGGTCGTCCCCTTCTAGGTCGGCTGTTTTAATCGTTTACGTAAATACTGATTATTAAGTCTTTTACATATAAGTTACGGAAATTGCGGAAATTTTCAAAGAAATAACATATAAAGGGAATATCACACAAGAGAAATTTAAGCAACTAATCAAGAGATGAAATTTGTTTAAACCAACATATTTAATTAAAAGTATAGAAGGGAATAGAGTCTTATAAAGAAGTTAAGGTAAAAGAAATTCAAAATTCAACAAATATTAAAAAAATTTTTCGAAAACATAATTTAAACTACTAATCGATTCTATATCCTAAGTCGATCTGGTTACAGAATTCTTTTTGGACACATGGGATTGCTCATGTGGATCCTTCCTTCTTTCTTTGATCTTTTCCTCAAGTCGTCCTTAGCCATCTTAGTTACGAACAGCTTCAAGTTGCTTCGGTCCATCATTCTTTTTCCTTTGTGGGAGGGTTGATTTCTAGACTTGCTTGGCTCCCGTTGATCAAACTTCGTCTGCGCTACATGCTCCTCATTAGATACTTCCGTCACTTCTTTCTCTATCAGGTTTCTTACACGAAATCATCTTCGATTCGGGATATTCTCATCAGGTCATTTGAAATCTTGACTGGCTTTATGTTAGTTGGAAATATCTTTATCTTGGTCCATGATCTACTGGCTCATCGTGGGCTTAGATATATAATCGTCCTATGGAATTCCAAACTCGAAAATCGGGAAAACTAAGCATCTATTATTTCGGAAAAAAGAACGTAGCTTTTTGGAGCATAGGGGTTGTAATGGTACATAAGGCACTCCATATCGTAAGAAACTTCTAAGTCTGTCTACTAGGGAAAACTCCTTACAGGGGCTTCCTACTTTTAATCGGTAATCCGCAAGGGTTTCTTCTTTTCTCGAATTCAACATTGGGCCGTAACCCTAACTTCTCCAAGGGTAAACTTTAAAGGGCAAGGGAGGTCATAAATTCTCCTTTTTGAGAATTTCTAGACTCATCTAATTCTATCTAAGTCCTTTCGTAAACCTATCTGTCTTTTTCTATTCTAGGTTTATTCCTATTACCTTTATTTCTATAAACTTGTTGCTCTGATACCAACTTAAACTGTCACGCCCCGAAGGGTACCCTAATCGTGGCAGTCCGCCACATATAATATCAAGGCTTAAGAATGGCTACCTTAGTCATGCGAAAGCCTTAGTATTATATGTAAGGCGTCTAACACGGTAATAGGAGACGCTTTTGGGAAGCATAGTTTAAGCAAGTAAGGATAAACATACAAGAATCCAGAAATAAATATATCATATCATAAATAACCAAAGGTCTGTTACATAATTTCTTAGGGGCATACCCCCGCTAATTCCAAGGATCGAGATAACTTCATAATATCCAAAATTAAAGATTTCAAAGGAATTCTAATCTAAGTCTTCGAGTAGATTTCCTCCAAAAGCTTCAACATAAAACGTATACGGGTACTGGAAGACCTCGGGCACAAAAATGGGTGTTCCTGAGAATACAAATATCTATAGGGTGTAAGCTTATGGGCTTAGTGAGTAAATCCCAAAATTCATACTCGAAGTAAATTATCAATCAAGTTTATTATTCAAACATGAAATGCAACAACCACGTGAGCATACAAGACATATGACTTTCCGGGAATCATATGTTGAATGAATTTACGCCCTTCATTCGGGGTTGGGTATTCAGGCCAATTACAGCCACAACTTTTAAAACTTTTATAGATCTTACCGGCTCCTATACGCCATCAAAAACATGTAGTTATTACAGGCTCCTACTAGCCACCAATTTTGTAGTTTTTACCGGCTCCTACTCGCCACTTACATGATATACCGGTTATGTCTACCACCACTATTATACACTTGTCCCACCAATTGTATAGTAGTGAATGCAATGTGACTCAACATATGAAGTGCATGAATAATTTCTTTAATTAAAGTCTAGTAGTTACATTTAACTTCTTTCAAGTGATCAACCAATTCCAAACAATTCAAGACATTAATATACATACAACTTTATTACAATCAAATCGGGTTTCGATATACTTAGTATCCTTTCAACATATTATCATACACTTCTTTTTTTTTTTGGCTTAGATTCTAGTGCAACTAATTTTACAAGCACAATCAAGAGTATGAGGAAAATTAACGGGAAGTAACTCACTCGGCCATGGTGACACCTTTCTTGAATTGGATGGGTCGTTCGGAACTTCCACTTAATCGTAGTAATCCTCGGGATACAAACAATCCTCCTCGTGATTATCTAATCAAGAAGAATACCCAAAATGAGTATTTCATGAAATTCTATCTTTGAAGATTCTAATCTTTTCTTAAAATCGTGGTAAAATCGTATAAGGGGAAATTCCAACTTAAAATGGCCATAACTTGCTCATTTTAACTCGGAATTTCGCGTATATATATCGTTTTTACCTACTCGAAAAGATCTACGCATTTCTAAGCTTATTTCCATCATAAAACTAAGTCATTTGGGTTCCGAAAAGACAGCGTCCAGATTTGCCACGAATTTTGCAAACACTTGTTTTTCTTCTTGTACACAAAGCTCATTTGAAAAGATAAATATTTCAATTATTTTGTAAACTTTTGAAAGGTATATATATATTTGTAATGACTCATCACATATGTATGAAGTAAATGAAGTTGTCTCAACTTATAAAAGTAAGGTTTTAAAAGATTTTGAACTTAAGATTCTATTGAATATTTATTTTACTTTTGAAAGATCTTTTAGTTATTAAGATGAATATTCTATTTCTAAATGAAATCTTTGTAATTATTTTGATTTCTTAAAGTGTGGTTTATTTTCTAAACTTGGATTTCAAAAGTAGCAAAATGACATTATTTCTTGTATGATTCCAAAGAATTCTACTTCTTGATAAAAGATAAGTTTTCATAAAACTTTTGTTTATGTAAGAAAACATTCCCATACATGTTCATGGGTTTTTAAGAAATTTATTTCTTTTAGAAAGAATCTTTAATTCAAGAAAACACTTTCTCATTTATTTTTGTTGAGACAAAAACATTATGTTCATGCATGAATATGAATCATACTATAGAAATATAAAGGAACATAATAACTTGAAAGCTTAAATAAGTAAATCAAGTATTGGGACCTTAGCTTCATCAAGGTACCCCGGGACTAAGAAAAGACTAGTCCCGAAAAAGAAAAGAATTGTTTTACTTGATGAGGACAAGTCTAAGACTAAATTGACTAGTCTTAAAATCAACTTGAATAACTTGAAATGGAGTAAATGAAAGATAAATAAATTGTAAGACAATGAGCTTATATGCTCTAATAATAATATAGCTATATAGATATATTAGATAGTAAAGAACATAAAGGAAATATAAAGAATTGATATTATGAACAAAAACAAAGTATGAATCTAATGTTGCTCTCTTAACCTTCATGGTTTTAGAAAACATACACTAAGCTCATACTAAGTAGATGAACATGAAGAATTCTTGAGAATTTCTTACCTAAAGGAAACTAAACTTAAGAAGACTTCTTGAGAGAACTCTTGAAAGAATTTGGGAGAGATTTTAGTATAGTAACTTTAGAGAAGAAGTGTGAAAGAAGTGAAGGTATGAGGGGGTATTTATAGGAAAATGTGGGAGATAAATTGTGTTAATTAAATAATTGGAAATTAAAACAAATTGAGCATGGGAGAGAGAGGGCCGATGCCAATTTGATGTATGGGGGAGAGAAAAAATTAATTTTTTGTTATTTTGTTAATTAAAAGTAGGAAATGAAATATGTGAAATTGTATTGGAAATGAAAATATGTAAGAAATAGGTGTATAGGTTGTAAGAATAGGTTGTAAGAAAAAGTAGAGATAGATGAATAGTGTAGAATAGTAGAAAATAGTGTAACGTAAAAGTAGACATGACAATTTAATACCGGTAGTAAGAAAATACGAGTATAAAAGCGATATCTGATATTTTTAGTTATCGAAAAATTACGAAATTGATATTTTTAGAAATCTTATATTTTTACGAGTCTAACGGTGTATTCGGAATATTTTTAGTATTCCGGGCCTCCGGACACATTTTTCAAGAACTGTGTCCGTTCGGGTTCGAAGGACATCCGAAAATCGCGAAACTGAAACTTTTATAAAACCTATGGTTATTACGAACTATTCGAGTTAATTTTTCTAGCTTCGTTTTCTAGGGCTTGAGAAAATGGCAATGCTGGAGTTAAAAGGTTACGGTAAACTAGGGTTTTGTTTGACCTAAGAATCCGTTTGACTTCCGATTAGGGTTTAGGTCTTTAATTTGGATAAAAAATTTCGGGGATTTACAGAAAATTTCTTTTCAAGTATTTAAAGAAACTTTATATTTTCCTAGGTTGTTATAAATGAGTATATTCTTATTTTATTTTCTTCATTCTTTTTCCAAGGATAAATAAATTTTCTTTTAACCTTAGTTTTTCATAAGTTTTACTTTAAAATCAAATTTATCAAAAGTATATTAAGTTGATGAAAACCTTTTCATAATTTTGTATTTAGGATGGTTTTAGAAAATGAGTCTTGTCTTCTTATATTCATTTCTAAAATATAAGCTTTTGCTTTATAAAACTTGTTCTTTCATTTCTTTTGAAAAGAATCATTTTTATTGATAAAATCCATTATTGTTAATCTTGCTTCATTTATATTCTTTTGAAAATGAGTTCCTTCTTTTTAGAAATTTGAAAATCATTATTTTTACTAAGTAGATAACTTTATGAGTTGATTTTTATCTTAACTTTGAAAACTAGTTTGTTTTCTTAGTTTTATTATGAAGTTTAAAAGAGTTTAAATCTTAAGCTTTTTGTAAAAACTTTTAATATTAATTAAAAGCTTAGGTTAACATAATATTCAAAGAAATATTTATTTCTTATGTTTCCTTGGTAATCTATCTTTATTATTTAAGAAAACGTTGAGAAAACTCTATTTTCATGTTGTTGATAATAACTTCATGATTTTGAATAAATCATATAATCGAAAATCTAGCTTTGAGTTCATTTAGTAAAGTAAAAATTCTATTTTTATATTAGTTGAGACATTAACATTATGTAAATGCAAGTATTATGAGCATATAAAGTAATAAGAACATAAGAAAATACTAGAAACAAATAATAAGCAAGAAAATAAAATATCAAGTATTGGGAACCTTAGCTTCATCAAGCTATCCTGGTCAAGTATTGGAGCCTTAGCTTTATCAAGGCATCCCGGGACTAAGAATGGACTAGTCCCGAAAGATTAAAGAAAATAAACAAAAGATTGTTTTGACTTGATATGGACAAGTCTAAGACTAGAAAGACTAGTCTTAATAATAACATGAAATAAATAAATTGATAACTTGAAAGCAAATAAATAACAAATGAGCTTATATGCTCTAAATAAATATATATACATAATATACCATAATACTTTATATAAGTTAGATTAAAAGCAAATAATAACAAAAATAATAACAACATAATATTATCATAAAGAAACAGTGGAAACATGAAACAAAAACAAAACATGAATAAATTGTTGCTTCTTTAACTCTTATGATCTAAGAACATACACTAAACTCATGTAAGTTATATGAACAAGATAATTGAATATGAGAATTTTTACCTAAGGTTTATGTGATATGAAGATGATAGATAAAAGGGTATTATGAGAGTAGTATATGTGTATAAGTTTGTATAAGGAATGATTTTTGTGAGAAGTTGGTTTAAGAGAGTTTTGGTAGAGAGAATTCTTGAAGAGAAATTTGTGGAGAGATTTTGAGAGAGTTTTTGATAGTGAAATGAATTGTGTGAAAGAATGAAGAAGGAAGGGTGTATTTATAGAATTTTTGGAGTGAATTTTGGATGTAATAAAATAAGTTGAAAAAGAAAAATAAATTGTTGGAAGAGAGAGAGGGGGGCTGTCACGCCCCAAAGGGTACCCTAAACGTGACAGTCTGCCACACTCAATATTAAAGCTTAAGTATGACAACCTTAGCCATTCCCAAAAGCTTTTATATTAAGTGTAGGGCATACTTTCACAACTTTAAAGACCATATATGGAATTATGAAGCTTAAGGAGATATAAAAACATATTAAGAAAAGAGGATTCATAATAAACATTTATTCATATCGATGGTTTTACAAACTTAGAGACATTTCCCAAGATCACTATTCTATTTCATTTGCACATTTTTTCTAATACTAAACTTCATCTAAAATTTCTTTATCTAAAAAAAATTACCTGCCCGCAGGGTTCTCGTGGCCTTAACATAAGTTAGGAAACTGCAAAAGATATCTATGGGGTAATACTAATAGGCTTAGTGAGAACTATTTCCATAAATAACTTCTTGTACAAGATTTCAAACAAGTTGATTAAGCAATCAAATGTAATGCAACATACACGTGAGCAAACAAGCATATAGTTTTTCGGAATTATATTTGAATGGATTTGCACCCTCCATTCGGGGTTTAGTGATACTTTCCTCAAAACAATAAGTTAGTTAAAAAGTTAATAAGCTTGCGAGCACTCATCGCCAAGTATTCCGAATCTACTTGATTTGACCTTGCTTTCGGATCTTCCGCCAAGCAATCGCTTTCGAATCTCCCGCAAAGTGTTGCTTTCGACATGAGCTTACTATCCTTCTCACCCAAGGATAATAACCCAAAATGCAATGTGACTCACTTCATGGTATGCATGAATTCATTTATTTATAAAGTCATAGCATAATTATTTTTTAATTTAAGGCGATCAAGGAATACCATGCAATCAAATGTTATACTAAAACAAACATTTAAAACAATTCCGGCTCCGTATTCTTAAAATTCTTTCAAAGAATTATTTTACATACATATCGATTTATATTTTCCTAATTCTAATGCAACTAACTTACAAGCACAACAAGTATAACATTTAATGGAAATAAACACACGATGCCATGTCGAGTATTCCTTTAAGCGAATGAGTCGTTCGCACACTCTCTCTACTTAATCGTAAAATCCTGGGGGTAAAGGAATCCTTCCTCGGGTTACCTAGCCAAAGAAATACCCACAATGAGTATTCCTAATGATTTCTTAAAATTTGACAAAACAATGTCAAAAGAACGTTAAAAGTCGTATAAAGGAATGTTCCAACTTAAAATGGCCATAACTTGGTCATTTTAACTCGGAATCACGCATATAATATACCGATTTCTACCTACTCAAAAAATCTACACCATTTCCAAAATTACTTTTAACAAACAAGGTCATATAGGCTACAAAATAGTGGCGACAAAATTTACCACGGATTTTCCAACACAGAACAACTTTGGTTCAAGAAATCAAAATTTGTTTGATAAATACTTAGTTATCTATATAGTTGAAAAATTCTCTTTTTATAACTATATAACTCATATTTAAGCATGCTCAAGTGTTTTGTTGTCCGATTAATTTTTTTTTTAGAAAAACAATGTTGGTTTTGAAGTTGTTGGAAAAGTATACATTACAAGAATTTTGTAAACTCCTTGAAATGATTAATTTGTTTCTTTTTATTTTACAAACATGTTTTATGTTGGCTTATCTTATCTAAGTAACTTTTTGAATATAAATTTTCTTCCTTCTAAGTTTTCTATACTATTTTGGAGTTTTTAGAAAATACACTATTCTCCCCGTTTATTTTTTTTCTTGTACAATTTTCTTTGTCTACTTGTTTACAAAAATCTTTATTTGAAAATTTCTCATTCTTTCCTCATGTCTTATGTTTTTCATAGAAATCATCCATGCATAAAAATTTGTTTTCTTGGCAAAAACAAAGCGAAATAATATGTTACCTAAGAACTTTTTATAGTAAAGTAGTTTCTAAAATTTTATTGGTTTCTTCTAGTAACTTGAAAAGAAATAATTTTATTTTGGTTTCAAACCATAGATTTTCTTCTTTACATAAACTTATTTCTAAGTGTCAAAATCTCTTTTTGTCAATTTATTTTTAGAACTTGAAACTTTGGACAACAATTTAAATGAACATGACTTATGAGAAAATAATAGCAAGCAAAATAACATAAGTAATAAAGTCAAGTATTGGAGTCTTAGCTTTTTCAAGGCTCCCGGGACTAAGTAGACTAGTCCCAAAATAAATAAAATTGAAAGAAGAAAAAACTTGTTTTGACTTGATGAGGACAAGCCTAAGACTAGAGGCTATTCTTAAATAACAAAGAATAAATAAATAAATTGCAATAGAATAAATAAATAAATTGCTTTGCATTAAATAAATAAA
The DNA here is from genome assembly GCA_024138025.1 of Combretum micranthum. NCBI lineage: Eukaryota > Viridiplantae > Streptophyta > Magnoliopsida > Myrtales > Combretaceae > Combretum > Combretum micranthum. The sequence goes on along the minus strand of JAMXBD010003159.1, from coordinate 88,172 downwards.
TTGCAAGTGAGCTTATATGCTCTAAAGAATATGTATATATATAGATAATAATAACTTAGATATATTAACAACTAATAAAAACATAAACATAAATATGGATTTGCATGAACAAGAACAATACATGAACATAATGTACTTCCAATAACTTGTAGTCTTTGGAAACTCACACTTTCATGTAAAGTTACATGACATGGAGAAGAAGAAAGTAATATGAAATGGTTACCTAAGAAGACTTTGGTATGGTTTATGTGGTTATGGGTTTTTGGTTTGTTGGTAGAAGTTGTTGTGGAATTATTTTGAGAGAGTTTTGGGATGGTGTTTTCAGAGAGTTTTGAGAGGAGAAATTGAGAGAGTTTTAATAAGAAATTTGTGGGTAGTGAATGTGAGAAAGAAGTGAAAGAGGAGGGGGGTATTTATAGGAAAATGTGGAGTGATTTTTGTGTGATTAAAATAAAAGAAAATTGAAACAATTGATGAGGATAGAGAGAGGGGGGCACCAGCCACAACTAAAGGAGGGGGAGAGAGATTTTATTTTTTTTCTTTTTGTTAAATAAAAGATGTAATATGTAAGGTAGATGTGAAATAAAGTTATGGGAAAAGTAAAAGGTAAGTATTATAGGTTATGGAGTGTGGAAGAATAGGTGTAAGAAAAATTAAAGATAAAAGAATAGTGTATAATAGTAATGAATAGTGTAATGTAAGATAGATATGACTAATAAAGTACCGGTAGTAAGAAAATACGCGTATAATAGCTATATCTGTTATTTTTAGCTACCGAAAAATTTCGAAATTGATATTTTTAAAAATCTTATATTTTTACGAGTCTAACGGTGTATTTGGAATATTTTTACTATTCCGGGCTCCCGGACACGTTTTTCGAGAACTATGTCCGATCGGGTTCAAAGAACACCCGAAATTTGCAAAACTAATATTTTTATATAACTTATAGCCATTACAAACTATTCTAGCTAATTATTCCAACTTCGTTTTCTAGGGCCAAAGAAAACGGCAATGATGGATTTAATCGGTTACGGTAAACTAGGGTTTTGTTGACCTTTAGGGTTCTGTTTGACTTCTGGTTTAGGGTTTTATGCTAAACTGATTCCAAAAAATTGGGGGTTTACAGGGGCGCCGGTTCTAGTGTATTAGAGGGGAGTGAGTTGATTTTGAGTGAATTTTTGTAAGAAAATAATTAATATGTAAGGTATAATTTGATATAAGATGTATTGGAAATAAAAAAGTAAGAAAATAGGTATGTAGGTAGTAAGAATAGGTGTAAGAAAAAGTAGAGATAGTGAAATAGTAATGAATAGTAGAAAAGGACTATATATAGAAGACAAGACAATTAAAGTACCGGTAGTAATAAAAATACGTGTAATAATACGATATTTGTAATTTTTAGCTACCGAAAAATTCTAAACCTGATATTTTTGGAATCCTTACATTTTTACGAGTCTATTGGTATAAACAGAATATTTTTAATATTTCGAGCCCCTGGACATGCTTTTCGAGAACTGATCCCGTTTGAGTCCAAAGGACACTTAAAATTCGCGAATTTGATATTTTTATGTTACCCTATATTATTACGAACTATTTTAAGCTATTAGCTTAATTTCATTTTCTAGGGTTTGGAAACGCGGGATTGTCAAATCTTAAACACTAGGGTTCGTTATAGGCTTTGTTGACCTTAAGGTTCCAGTTTGACTTATGGTTTCGTTGAGATATTCGTAAGATCATATAATTTTCGAGTTTTGATCGTTTTATATGTTTAGCTCGACATCTATGGTTTATCTTATTTTATTTGTGATTATTTAATAGTTTTCGGTTCTCGGAAATGTTTAACCGAGTCCTAAGGTCATGAGTTGACTTAGTTTGACTTTTGGTGAAAATTGAAAATTGTGATTCTAAAATTTTACCGAAGGATTTAAGATTTTATCAATTCGTTGTTAAGCGGTATTTGGACCTATTGTTTTGATTTGCGTTTTAGGAATTAGGTATATGATTTGATTGGCATACAGACATTGATTAAACCGGTAGTTGGACTTTATATTTTGTTTCAAGGGTTCTCGTTTTCTTAGGATTGAGAAAACTCATTTTTTATCTTATTTAGAATTAAGGTTTAACTTGATTCGATTTTTTAGGGTTTTGCTTCCGATGTTTTGACTCGGTCTAGAATTTGGTTTTTATCTTGAGTTGATTTTTGGGATTTAAATTTTTTATTTTAGACTTCTAGGATTATTTTTAAGAATTATGAAATTTTCGGGGGTTTACAACCTACCCACCTTAAAGAAAGTTTTGTCCTCAAAATTGGTTATGCGTACGTAGATTTTGAGAAATTGTATGTTGTAATTCATCAATATTCGTGATATTTGGAATTTTGACTCAAATTTATTTGTTGGAATGGTATTATGATTTCATTATGTTGTTTCCTTAGTTTCACTTCCACAAAAGGATTTGGGAGTCTATCGTTGTTTTTGAATTTCTTCTTTCGTAATTTCTATTTCTCATGTATCTTTAGTTGGTAATATTAGAATTTCGTTAATCTTGTGCGTTTAATATTTTATGCAATATAGCATATATAAAATCAATAAGATTTGGTTTTAGCGACTTTCAACCTTCACTTTACTTGACTCTTTTTGGAGAGTTTCAAACTTAACCAACGCAATAGACGACTGACGACTTGCCACTTGACTCGACTCAATTTTGAACTGACGACGACTCAATATGACATGACACTGGTAATTCACTTAACGAAGGAAGGTTATAAATTCGCTTTCCCATTCTTATGTGAGTATATATATGACATGCACGTATAAAATACGCAATGTTCATATTCATTCCATTCTTAAGGATATCATTGTTTTATTACGTAATCATCCCGACAATGATGGGATCAAGATGAAAAATTTGGAATTTGTTTGTTGAGATTTTATCATCATTGGTTCTAGCCTTTAAGCGATGATAGTTAAGATTTTGATGTACTTTGTTTTTGGTGTGTTCAAGGTAGATGGTATTTGGTTTGATTTCTTCTTTTGATATGTACTAAATTCGCAATGATCATATATTTATTCATTCTGTATTAGGGAAAAAGGTGACGATCCCATAATCTATGGTCATCACTAGCAACTATTTCTTTGGTCTAAGCGGTATAACAAGAAATTTATTATCTAAGGGTACATAGGTAACCTGATATCAATTCGCATCCATGACTATAGTCCCCTTCCAATGTAGCAAATTCTATCTTTTTGTGGTCGGCTTCCTCGCAAACCCATTGTCCTTGTAAGTTGTACACATGTATTCCTTGTAGGAGTATTATCCGGTATCTCCCGATCCTACTGTTATTCGTGTCCTTCATCTTAGGGCACTGCTTGGCAATATGTCCTGGTTCCTTACAGATCAGACAGGTGGTAGAGGTTTTCTTTGGACATCTCATGACTTTGTGATTCGAACTCCCGTAGTAGTAACACTTGTGTTGTAACTTAGGACACTGTCTTGGTTGATGTCCCTTTTTGCATTTCCAACATTGGGTATCCGGTTTCTTTTTATCGTTCTTTCTACTCGAGCTGATCGATGTTTCGAGCTCATTGACATTGAGGCTTAGGCTAGGTTCACTTATAGATTCTCCCTCAATTATCATGACATTTCCTTCCGTCCTTCTCCTTTTCTTAGCACCATCTACAATTCGTGCTCTTTCTACTAGTTTTCGAAAATCTTTGATGTCAAATTCTATCAACTTGATACGAAGGTCTTCATCTAATCCTCCTAAGAAGACTTACCTTTTGAGTTCCTCACTATTCTTATATGATTCGGGGGCATATTGTAACAGCTTACGGAACTCTGTTTCATATTATTCAAGACTACAACCTCCTTGAGAAATACTTAAGAAATCTGCTGCACTATATTGGATTCTCAAGCTTCAGGGAAAAAGTTCTCCAAGAATTCATGCCTAAATGTCTCCCATGTGATTGGTGGTAGTAGCTCCCTACTTTTGGATTCCCACCATATCCTTGCATTGAACCTCAGCATAAAAGTACCATATGCAAGTTGAAGGTGTTGTGGTACTTCAAAAGCATTGAAAGATCGCTCTATTTATGCTAACCAATCCTCGGCTTCATCGGGTTTTCCAAAAGCTCCATCAAAATATCGATTGCACTTGATGAACTCTGGCAACATACTCTGATAAGGTTTTGGTAATGGCGGCTCAGTTGGTGTTGTTTCAATATGTTGGAATTATTCTAATATTATTTTGATGATGACAAAAGATGAAATTTAATATATCTATCTTATTAGTTTCGAATATGTTAATATTATTTGAAATATTATTTGATTTTCCATAGTTCAGAATCTTCATTTTGATGATAATTATATAGACAGAAGCAAGTTCAGAATCTTCATCTTACACGAAAATAAAGCATGATCAAGTTTTATTAAATTCAGAAGGAAAATCAGAAGTTATGCTTAAGCTTTGATGATGTTAGTCAGAAGTTTCTTCAGAATCTTAGGAAATGAAAAATAAGTTTTCGGAAGTAAGAAATACGTTAGTCAGAAGATGTTTCAGAACCTTTAACTCTGAAAAATAAGTCTGTCAGAAGTTGTTTCAGAATTTGTTAGGTTTAATACGAAATTTTCCAGATTTATATATATTTTAAAAATATGATATTTTTTTACCCAGCTCCACTTGTCAAGTATATTTGGGTAATATACTTGATGTGTTTCATTTAAGTTGGATTTGATATCATGGGATTTTTTTTATTTTGCATATCAAAGTTTTTGTAGAGCCTTCGAAAATTAAAGATCGAGTATTAAGGATTGAATGAGATAAGTTTTGTTTAAGATATATACAAATATCTTGAAAGATAAGGTTGGTATGATTTAGATAAGATATGATATTATTTTGTTAATTATCCTTATCGGATGAATAACATAATCCAGATTTTATGGGACTAAAATCCAGCAAGTATCTTGGAGCTTATACAAAGGAAGTTGACAAAAGAAGATCACGCATAAACAAGAAGAATATCAAGAAGAAGATTATGCTATATCTTGTTCAAATCAAAAAAGGAGATCTCGGACTTCCAATAAAATGTTTTCAACAAATTGCAACAAACAAAATCTCAACAACAATTATCATATGATTTGTTTTGCCGAGGAAGAAACGGCTGGATTTTTTTTTTTTTTTTTTGGATAAGATGAAACAGATTCTTGCCGAGATACATGGGATATGATATCATCTTCTCAAACAAGTTTTATGGACGTGAAAGATAAGGAACAATATATATAGAACTTTTAGTATATGCAGCGAAGAAGAATCTTTAGCGAGCATAACTTTTCTTGAGGAAAAACAACCGACTTTACTCTCTTACAAATTTGAATTAGTGCATATATTTTTTTTTTTGTATCTTTCTACTTAGCCTTTATAGAAGAAACGTGTTGTTACCTTCTTGAGTGATAGTAATTTTACAAGTTTAGACTCTGTAGATCGATTGTAACTAGAAGACAGCTGTGAGAATCGAGCAGAGAGATTTGTACAAGCTTGTAATTGAAATTGATTTGATATAGTGAAACACAACCCGTAGGATAATGGGGATCCCAACGTGGAGCTGGAAGAGTAGACTGACGCACAAGGCGGAACCACTATAAATATCTGCCTGATCTTCTTATCCCTTCTCTATTTATATTTCAGCAATTTATTTTGTAGTAGTCTAATTGTTCATATTGTTCTCTTAACTTAAAATCAAAGGGATATTATTTAAAAGAAAAATTTAAATTTTCTGAAATAATGAATTCAACCCCCCTTCTTGATTATTTTCGGGGCCAACACAATAGGTGGTGTTGGAACTTCTGGTGCTGCTTCTTGTACAGGTACTGGTGTAGGCATAACATGGGCTTGTTGTGCGAAATTCCTTATGAGGTTGGCAAGTTGTTCGATGTTAGCTTGATCCATTCTTAGTTGATTTGGTCGTTGAGGTTCCTCCGGGTTCTCAAGTTCTACAGGGGGTATTTCTCGGTTGCATTGTGCACGAGTGCGTCTCCTATTTATTCTACAAGTTTTATTAAGCTAGTATGAGATTCTTGAACTTTATTAAGTCTTAGACGTTTTTCGGAAAAACAATCATGAAACATGCTAATAGTAATCAAGTACAGAAATGAGTAAATATATATAGAAGAAATTTTGAAAATTGACTGAAATCATAATAATGAAAAAGGAAAATCCATATCATTGAAACAAATACATGGAAATAGAAGGAAGACTTAAATACTTCCTTTACAAAATTTCAAAGAAAGGATGCCAAACATGGTTAAAATTTCAAATCATTATATAGACAATATATACATCATCGTTAGTCCTTTAACAAAAGCGTTACTCCTATCGGTATATTAAAGCTTTTACGGGAGGTTTAGCGTCCGTTCCTGCTTCGGATTGCTCTTCATAGGGTAGGAACATTTCCTTGATTACTTGAGCCTTCATCATCAGGACCTTTTTCCTTTCCTTTGTGGTGAGATTTGGTGGTAGGATCTCTAGACGAAGTTCCACATTCTTTCTTGGATGAGTCATCTCCTTTGGTGGGGTCGTCCCATAGACCTTGCGACTTTAGATCTTCACGTACGTAAAGGTACCACACCCGGCACATGTAGCAAGTTTCCTTGGCATTTGTAGGGTAATTCCTGGTCCTACAGATGAGACGGCTGCATACGTAACATTTACTTATTGTTGTTGGGTAAATGTTGGCACTGTGTCTTTCCTTTGCATAACCAGAATAGATAGTGCCATTTTTCTTAGGACAATTAAGGATTTTGTGATCTTTGTTTCCATAGAAGTAACACCTGTGCTGCAGTCGTGGGCAACTTTTGGGGAAATGCCCTCCTTCACACTTCCAGCATTTGACCTTAGGGGTTACGAAATCCTTAAGAGGTTAGAGTTATTTATGCTTCTTAGCCTGAGCTTTTGAATTGGCCATGAAGGAAGGCACTTGTGCTACTGGTGTTGCTCCTAGTTGGGGTCTTATAACCTGAGTGGGTGCAGAGGTTGTGGGTGTTTGTTGTATGTATGCTCTTATCGTCTCTTCTAAACATCTCATGGTGGCCAAGAGTTCTTGAGTTAGATCTTGTGGTGGGGTTGCTCCTTGTTCTTGTTGTTCTTTGAGAGGGATGCTTGATCGTGGCATATCTTCCTTGGGTAGCTTCCTAGAACCAAATGAAGTGATCGTATTAGATATTCTTTTTATTTTAGGTTTTATGCACATGTTATTTGTTCTTAAGGAAAAGAGAAGTATAAAAGGGCTTTTATCATTCGATTAAAGGGTTGATGTAGGCATTATTTACCTAAGGGTTTTACCTAAGGAGATATTACATTCATCCTGTTTCTTAAATGGGTCTTAGCAAGGAATTGAATAGGGTTACTATGCATCAAGGATTATTAAAATTGCTAAGGTAGGCTTACTTTATTCCATGTCTCAATTCTTTTGTCCCCTTCGTGTTTTCTCCACATTGTTCTACAAAGTTCTTTCTATAAGCCATTTCTACCATTCTTAATCTTAGATCAACATTCTAGGGTAAATCCTCTTCATGTGATACTTCCATTTCATATCTTACTAAATATCATCCGATTCTTGTATAAATATTTCCTGCCTTCTTCTAATATTCTCCAAGATAGAGTTCTACCCTTAGATATAAGGATTTTTAAACATAAGATCAAATCCTATCAATCTATCCTTCTACTCTTCTTTTTCTGAATTCCCAAAACCTTGTTGCTCTGATACCAACTTAAACTGTCACGTCCCGAGGGGTACCATAAACGTGGCAGTCCGTCGTACACAATACTAAAGCCTAGGAATGACTACCGTAGTCATACAAAGGCTTCCATATCATGTACAAGGCATACATCACAACCAAGGGAACGCGTCGGAGTAGCGCAATTTACATTGATAATAAATAAGTAACAAGGCAAAGAGAATACTTAGCATAAAGCATACATATTACATTTCAATTCTTAGGGGCATATCTCTCTGTTATCTTCAAATAAATATACATCACTAATCATATAAGTCATTACATATAAAGAACCTTACAAAATTACTTCATCTTAAAATTCCATTGCCTTCATAGAAGCTTAACATCCTTCTTTGACTTCCTTAATGTCATGATCCTCAATTTAAGCCACGGTTATACCTGTTTCAACAAAATCTATAGGGGTATAAGCTTCAACTACCTTAGTGAGATATTCCTTTTCATTCGCACCATATATTCAAACAAGTTCATTTAGATTCTCATGCATATGCTATGCATACAATGCAACAACCACATGATTACGCAAATATAAATATAGTTATCCGGAAACCATATATAGAATGGATTTACCCCTCCGTATCGAAGGTTAGGGAATCGGGGTTGAAGGTCCTCGACCTCCTACCACTAGTCCCCAAGTCCTCACCCACAGCATTCGGTTGGCTCGACTTCGAACCTAGAGTCGCTTTCCTCGAGCGATTTCAATTCTCTAGGAAGGAACATGGCCTGTGGCACCGCACGATCACAGCCAATCCAACTCTACGCGTAGGAGTAGCAACCTTCCGAAAAAGATGTGACTCGATGGATACTATGCGTGAGCGTTTTAGTTTTCTTAAGCCAAACCTTATTAAGGTTTATTAGGAGCGATCAATCAATTTAGCAAACAATAAACAGTTATACAAGTAAGTAAACAAAATTATTTAAACAATCAGTTCGAAATTGCGATATTCTTAATTCTCATTTCACGCATAAACATAGAATCACATATATACACATAATCTCGAATTCCCCAAATATATATCCATTTTTATCTTTTCTTAGTATACTAATGCTACTACTTTACAAGCACAAGCAAGGTAACGAAACTAGGAGGAATAACTCACTCGTCCATTTCGCAATCTTCTTAGTCGTAGTAATACTCGGGTAGGGTATTCTCGTATCCTTCGTTACTTAGTCAAGAGAAATACCCGGGATAAGTGTTTCATGGAATTTCTATCTTTGGAGATTCTAAACTTTACTTAAAATCACGGTAAAATCGTATAAGAGGAAATTCCAACTTAAAATGGCCATAATTTACTCATTTTAACTCGGAATTTCGCATATAATATACTGTTTTCTACCTATTTGAAAAGATCTATCCATTTCTAAACTTATCTTTGTCATAAAAGGTCATTTGGGTTCCGAAAACGTTAGGTACAGAATTAAAACGAAAATTACCAAACTTTTGCAAATCCATTTTCTAACTCAACTTCATTTTAAAGAAAATCCTTTTGTAACAATATATGTATATAAATATATATGTGATAAACACTTTGAATATATAGGTAAGCTTACTTTATATGCAAAAATCCTAATGGTAGTGTCTCAACAATTTATTTCATAAAACAATTCATTTAAACTTTAACTTTGAAAATTTCTTTTCAAGTATTTAAAGAAACTTTATATTTTCCTAGGTTGTTATAAATGAGTATATTCTTATTTTATTTTCTTCATTCTTTTTCCAATGACAACCTTAGCCATTCCCAAAAGCTTTTATATTAAGTGTAAGGCATACTTTCACAACTTTAGAGGACCAAATATGGATTATGCGACTTAAGGAGATATAAAAACATATTAAGAAAAGAAGATTCATAATAATCATTCACTTATAACAATGTTCTTTACAACTTTGGGATATTTTCCTTTGATCACTAATCTATTACAAGAATATATATACATCAATACTAATACTACACTTCATCTGAATTTCCTTTATCCAAAAATAAATTACCTGCCCGCAGGGTCCACGTGGCCTTAACTATAAATAGGGAAACTGCAAAAGATATCTATTGGGGTATAAGCTAACAGGCTTAGTGAGAACTATTTCCATAAATAACTTCTTGTAACGAGATTTCAAACAAGTTGTTTAAACAATCAAATGTGATGCAATATACACATGGCAAACAAGCATATAGTTTTCCGGGAACTATATGTTGAATGGATTTGCGCCCTCCATTCGGGGTTTGGTGATACATAACCTCAATTCAAGTAGTTTTCATTAAAAAGTTGTATGCTCACGAGCACTCATCGCCAAGCATTCCAAGTTTACTTGAATTGACCTTGCTTTCGGATTTTCCGCCAAGCATTTCCTTTAAGCCGCCAAGCAATCGTTTTCGGATCTTCCGCCAAGTGTTGCTTTCGACATGAGCTTACTATCCTTCTCACCCAAGGATTATAACCCAAAATGCAATGTGACTCACTTCATGGTATGCATGAATCCATTTATTTATGATGTCATAACATTATTATTAGTAAGTTTAAGGTGATCAAGGCATTTCATACAAAGCAAGTTTATACTAAAACAAACATTTTAAATCAATTCCGGCTTCGATATTCTTAGGATTCTTTCAAAGAATTAATTAACATACATATCCATTTTCTTTTTCCTAACTCTAATGCGACTAAATTACAAGCACAACAAATATAGCATTTAACGGAAATAAACTCTCGATGCCATGTCGACTATTCCTCTATGCGGGTGAGTCGTTCGCACACTCCACTTAATCGTAATAATCTTCGGGACGAAGGAATCCTTCCTCGGGGTCACCTAGCCAAAGAAAATACCCACAATGAGTATTCCTTGATGATTTTCTTGAATTTTGACATAACAATATCAAAAGAAGGTTAAAGTTCGTATAATGGAAAACTCCGATTCGAAATGGCCATAACTTGGTCATTTTAACTCGGAATTGCACATGTAATATACCGATTTCTACCTATTCGAAAAGATCTATTCATTTCTAAAATTATTTTTGTCAAACTAAACCATTTAAGCTCCGAAACAGTGGTGATGAAATTCACCACGAATTTTCCAACTTAAAAACAACTTGGGTTCATCCATTCAAAACTTGCTTGATAAATACTTAGTTATCTATATAGTTGAAAAATTCTCTTTTATAACTATATAACTCATATTTAAGCATGCTCAAGTGTTTTGTTGTCCACATTATATTTCTTGAGTAAAACAATGTTGGTTTGTTAGAAAAATACAGTTTACAGAAATCGATTTTGTAAATTTCTTGAACGAATATCTTGTTTCCTTTTGTTTTTTCAAAATACTTCATGTTGGTTTTATTATGTTTCCCAAGTAACTTTTTGAAAATACAATTTTCTATTTTCTAAGTTCTCTTATATTAGTACCACTTTTCGTATTTATTTTTCCTATACAATTTTCTTTGCCTATTTATTTGTAAAGGTCTTTTTTTTTTTTTTTTGAAAATTCCTTACCCTTTCATCTTGTTTATCTTTTTCATAAAAATCATTATTGTATCAACAATTATTTTCTTTTGAAAAACAAAGTGGAATAATAAAGTTTAAGTAGCTTTTTCAAAGTAAAAGTAGTTTCTAAAATTAAATGTTCTTTTTGTAACTTGAAAGGGAAAGAGTTTATTTTTGTTAACTCATAGATTTATACTTTACATAAACTTATTTCTAAGTGACAAAATCTTCTTTTGTTTAATTATTTTTAGAAATTGAAATTTTTGGACAACAATCTAAATGAACATGATTTATGAGAATAATAGTAAACAAAAATAACATAAATAATAAAGTCAAGTATTGGAGTCTTAGCTTTTCAAGGCTCCCGGGACTAGGAAGTAGACTAGTGCCAAAATAAAATAAAATGAAAGAAAGAAAAACTTGTTTTGACTTGATAAGGATAAGTCTAAGACTAGAAACTAGTCTTAAAATAACAAAAAATAAGTAAATAAATTTTAATGGAATAATAAATAAATTGCATTGCATAAAGTAAAAAATTGCAAGTGAGCTTATATGCTCTAAAGAATATGTACATATATATAAATAATAATACTTAGATATATTAACAATAATATGAACAAAAATAATAACATAAACATAAATAGATTTTCATGAACAAGAGCAATACATGAACATAATGTAGCTTCCATAACTTGTAGTCTTTGGAAACTCACACTATGGTCATGTAAAGTTACATGATATAAAGAAAAAAAATAATAGAAGGTGGTTACCTAAAGAAGACTTTGGTATGGTTATGTGGTTATGGGTTTTAGTTGTAGGTAGAAGTGGTTTTGGAGTTATTTTGAGAGAGTTTTGGGATGGTAGTTGGAGAGAGTTTTGGGATGGTAGTTGGAGAGAGTTTTGAGAGGAGAAATTGAGAGAGTTTTGGTAAGAAATTTGTGGGTAGTGAATATGTGAAAGAGGATGGGGGTATTTATAGGAAAATGTGAAGTGATTTTTATATGATTAAAATAAATAAAAATTGAAACAAAATTGAGGGGAGAGGGGACAAAGGGGCGCCGGCCATAGAGATATGGAGGGGGAAGAGATTTGATTTTTTTTATTTTTGTTAAATAAAAGATATAATATGTAAGGTAGATGTGAAATAAAGTTATGGGAAAGATAAAAAGTAAGAATTATAGGTTATGGAGTGTGTAAGAGTAGGTGTAAGAAAAAGCAGAGATAAAAGAATAGCGTAGAATAGTAATGAATAGTGTAATGGAAAGTAGATATGACTAATAAAGTACCGGTAGTAAGAACATACGCATATAAATGCGATATCTGATATTTTTAGCTATCGAAAAATTACGAAATTGATATTTTTGGAAAACTTATATTTTTACGAGTCTAACGGTATATTTGGAATATTTTTCCTATTCCGAGCTCCAAGACACGTTTTTCGAGAACTGTGTCCGATCGGGTTCTAAGGACACTCGAAATTCGTAAAACTGATATTTTTATATAACCTATAGTTATTATGAACTATTCTAGCTAATTATTCTAACTTCATTTTCTAGGGATAAAGAAAACGGCAATGCCGGACTTAAACGGTTACTGTAAACTAGGGTTTTGTTGACTTTGGAAAACTTGGTTGACTTCCAGTTTAGGGTTTTAAGCTAAACCGATTCCAAAAATTTGGGGGTTTACAATCATGCTATTACAAGTTATGTGTGTGCATAAAACAAAAACCTAAGGCATTTATGAACTCAATACCACTAGATTTAGTTTACTATACTAGTCATAAATGCATGAACACTATGATCATTTTTTGGATATGACTAAATGATGAATATATGCACAAAACATTAATAATAACAAATAACTTAGTAAATAAACAAAGTAATAGCAAAATAACTTATACAACAAGATCTATAACATTGTGATGGCAATGATCTCATATTCAAGTGTTTCCACATCCCTAGCTTAAAGCTTATGGGGATTTTTGAGTGAAATCGCACATGAATGATCTTACCATTACATGTTTGGAATAAGAAATTTGAAGAAAATATGGAGTTTGTGTGTATGGGGGGAGGTCATGGTTTTGCAAGGAGAAGAGGAGGAGAGAAAAGAAAATTTTGCAAGAGTTTGTTTAGATGAAAAGTGGATAAGTGAAATGAAGTTGGTATAAAGAGGTATATATAGAAAAGTGGATTAGGGTTTGTGTATGTAAACCCCCAAATTTTTGGAATCGATTTAGCCTATAACCCTAAACCGGAAGTCAACCAGAACTTTAAAGGTCAACAAAACCCTAGTTAGACGTGATAGCTTAAGTCCGGCAATCCCGAATAAGCAACTCGGTAAGAGTAATTAGGAGTTTAGAATTTAAAAAAGTGCGTAATTATCTAAGGAAGTGTAAAAATATCATATTAGTAAAACCGCAACTCGTTTCGAACCTGATCGGACACAGTTCTTGAAAAACATGTTTCGGAGCCCGAAATAGTAAAAATATTCCGAATATACCATTAGACTCGTAAAAATATGACGTTTTCAAAAATATCAGTTTTATAATTTTTCGGCAAGTAAAAATAATAGATATCGCATTTATACGCATATTTTCTTACTACCGGTACTTTATTAGTCATATCTACTTTACATTACACTATTTATTACTATTCTACACTATTCTTTTATCTCTACTTTTTCTTACACTTACTTTTACAAACACCATAATATAACATTTACTTTTTACCTTTTCCATAACTTTATTTCACATCTACCTTACTTATTATCTTATTTAATCAACAAAAATACAAAAAAAAAAAAAAAATCTCTCCCTCTCTCTTTCACCTATGGCCGGCGCCCCCTCCCTCATGCATCCCTCAATTTTGTTTTATTTTTCTTTTATTTAAATCACTCAAAAATCAATCCACATTTTCCTATAAATACCCCCCACCTCTTTCACTTCTTTCACAACATTTACTACTCACAAATTCTTTACAAAAACTCTCTCAAATTCTCCTCTCAAAACTCTCTCCAAATATCCTCTCAAAACTCTCTCAAAAATTCAAAAACAACTTCTACCTACAACAAAACCCATAACCACATAACACTACCAAAGTCTTCTTTAGGTAACCATTTCCTATTGTTTTCTTCTTCTCATGTCATGTAACTTTACATGACCATAGTGTGAGTTTCCAAAGACTAAATGTTATGGAAGCTACACTATGTTCATGTATTGTTCTTATTCATAAAAATCTATTTATGTTTATGTTATTATTTTTGTTCATATTATTGTTAATATATCTAAGTATTATTATCAATATATATATACATATTCTTTAGAGCATATAAGCTCACTTGCAATTTATTTATTTATTTATTCTATTGCAATTTATTTATTAATTCCTTGTTATTTTAAGACTAGTCTCTAGTCTTAGACTTGTCCTCATCAAGTCAAAACAAATTTTTCTTTCTTTCATTTTATTTTTATTTTGGAACTGGTCTACTTCGCAGTCCCGGAGCCTTGAAAAAGCTAGGACTCCCAATACTTGACTTTATTATTTATGTTATTTTGTTTGCTATTATATCTCATAATTCATGTTCATTTAAATTGTTGTCCAAAATTTGAAGTTCTAAAAATAATTGACAAAAAGGAGATTTTAACTCTTAGAAATAAGTTTATGTGAAGTATAAGATCTATGGTTTAAACAAAAATAAAGTTATCTCTTTTCAAGTTACAAAAAGAACCCACTAAAATTTTAGAAACTACTTTTACTATAAAAGCTTCTTAAATCACTTATTATCCCACTTTGTTTTTATAAAGAAAATAAATTTTGGTACAATAATGATTTCTATGAAAAACATAACATGAGGAAAGGATGAGGAATTTTCAAATAAAGATCTTTGCAAACAAATAGACAAAGAAAATTGTATAGGAAAAATAAATAGGAAAAATAGCACTAATATGGAGAACTTAGAAAGAAGAAAATTATTTTCGAAAAGTTATTTGGGAAAAATAATAAAGCAAAGCATCCTTAGAAAACAAAAGAAACAAAATAATCATTTTAAAAAGATTTACAAAATGAATTCTTGTAAACTATGTTTTTCTAAAACTCCAAACCGACATTATTTTACTCAAGAAACATGATTAGACAACAAAACACTTGAGCATGAATAAAATATGAACAAAACACTTGATCATGAATAAAATATGAGCTAAGTAACTATAAAAAAGAATTTTTCAACTATATAGATAACTAAGTATTTATCAAACAAATTTTGAATGATTAAACCAAAATTGTTTTGAGTTAGAAAATTCGTGGTGAATTTTATCGCCACTGTTTCGGGGCCTAAATGGTTTAGTTTGATAAAAATAATTTTAGAAATAAATAGAGCTTTTTCGAGTAGGTAGAAATCGGTCTATTATATGCACGATTCCGAGTTAAAATGATCATGTTATGGCCATTTTAAATTGGAACTTTCCTTTATACGAACTTTAACACTCTTTTGACATTGTCTTGTCAAAATTCAAGAAAATCATCAAGAAATACTCATTGTGGGTATCTTCTTTGGCTAGGTGACTTCGAAGAAGGATACGTACATCCCAAAGATTATTACGATTGAGTGGAGTATGTGAACGGCTCATTCGTATAGAAGAATAGTCAACATGGCATCGTGAGTTTATTTCTTTTAAATGCTATACTTGTTGTGCTTGTAATTTAGTTGCATTAGAGTTAGGAAAAGAAAAATGGATATGTATGTAAAGTAATTCCTTGAAAGAATGCTAAGAATAGTGAGGCCGGAATTGATTTAAATGTTTGTTTTAGTATAACACTTGCTTTGTATGAGATTCTTTGATCGCCTTAAATTTGATAATAATAATGTTATGATATCATAAATAAATGGATTCATGCATACCATAAAGTGAGTCACATTTCATTGGGTTATTATCCTTGAGTGAGAAGGATAGTAAGCTCATGTCAAAAGCAACACTTGGCGGAGTGTCCGAAAGCGATTGCTTGGCGGCGTTAAGAAAATGCTTGGCTGAAGATCCGAAAGCAAGGCTCAATTCAAGTAGACTTCACATGCTTGGCGACATTAGTCGAAAGCATGCTTGGCGACATTGGTCGAAAGCATAAATCTTTTTAACTAAAACTACTTGTTTTGAGGTTACGTATCACCAAACCCCGAATGGACGGCGCAAATCTATTCAACATATAGTTTCCAGAAAACTATATGCCTTGTTTGCCCACATGTATGTTGCATCTCATTTGATTACTTAGACAACTTGTTTGAGATTTTGTTACAAGAAGTTATCTATGGAAATAGTTCTCACTAAGCCTGTTAGCTTATATCCCCATAGATATCTTTTTCAGTTCCCCTATCTGTGGTTGAGGCCATGAGGACCCTGCAGTCAGGTAATTTCTTTTTAGATAATGAAATTCTAGATGAAGTTTAGTATTGGATAAGATGTACAATATTCTTATGATAGATTTGTGAATAAGGGAAATGTCCTTAAGTTTGTAAGATCATTGATATAAGCAAATGAATATTATGAATCCTCTTTTCTTAATATGTTATTATATCTTCTTAAGCTTCATAATTCCATGTATGGTCCTCTAAATTTATGAGAGCACGCCTTACACTTAATATCAAAGCTTTTGGGAGTGGCTAAGGTTGTCATACTTAAGCTTTAATATTGAGTGTAGCGGACTGTTACGTTTAGGGTACCCCTTGGGGCGTGACAGTGTAATAAAAGAAAATAAATAAAAAAAATTGAGAGAGGAAAGAGGGAGAGGATGTCGGCTCCATCAAGAGGAAGAGAGAGAGATGTGTGTTGAGTAAGCTTCAAAATTAAATAAGTAATTTAAGTAATAAAAGTTGTATTGAAAAAGCAAATTGTAAGGAAAATGATGAAATATTTTAAGAATAGGTTGTAAATTTGTAAGGAGTATGGGTGGTTGTACTTGTGAATAGTAGATTAGAAACAAAAAATTAGATGAGACAATTAAAGTACCGATAGTAAAAAAAATACGATAAAAAGGTTATAACTGTAACTTTTATAACCCAAAAAATTATATAACTGATATATTTGAGAATCTTATGAAATTATGAGTCTAAAGATACTAATATTATATTTTTAATATCTCGATCCTCGAGACATACCTTTCGAAGTCTGTATTCGATTAGGTTCGAAATATGTAAAAAATTAGCTAATCTGATCTTTTTAAGCACCCTAATATTATTACAAACCAAACTACACTCTTCACTTATATTTCGACTTCTTGGTTTAGGAACGTGGGGTTGCCGAATCTAAACTGCTAGGGTTTCCTGGGAATTTGTTAACTTAAGGTTTCCGGTTGACTTTCCGATTTAGGGTTTGAACTTGACATTACCCTAAAAGTTAGGGCTTTACATATAGTGATTCTTACATATATCTTATTTTATCATGTGATATTATTCTATTTCTCATGGCTACATATTTGAACTCATGCATGAACATATTGATATTGTCTCAATAATAATAAAAGGAGTTTTCTTTAAAAAAAAAAGAGAGAGAGAGAGAGAGAAGAATAGGAACTCTTTTTAAAAAACAAATTTTTGTCACCTAATAAATGATATTTCTATGAAGACTTAAAGTTTTACCTTAACAAATTTTTTTCAAAATTTAGATAAGTTCAACATAAGTTTGTAGTAATAATGGTACATGGAATTTCACTAAAGAACACTTAAGGTAAATTTATCACATACACTCTTTTTAAACCAATGAAATAAGAAAGTTTCTTTAAAACTTGATATTGCTAATTCTTTATTTAACAAAGGTTTTTCTTAAACTCATTTGTAAAATTTTACCAACACTCCAAAATACTAAGGTCTAAACAAATTTTACAAAATCACCGAAGAAAAACCTCCTAGAAATAAGTCTTACTTAGGAAATAAAGTTTATAAATAACTTAGAAAGTCATTATTATTATTCATTTAAAGTGGAACTAACTTTAAAGAAAATTTAAAACACATAAACAAGATCAATTTAAGAAATTGTAGTCACTATCAATTAATACTTAGAAAAACTACAATTTTCAATCGCTAAAAAAATGAAGTTGTAAGATATTTAAAAAGATTAAAATTATTTTAGAAAATTAAATTATCCTCAAAGGTTAAGAAATAAAATTTAGAGGAGGAAACATTCATTTGTAATAACTTAAGAGATCTTTCTAACAAACTTAAGTAAATCTTTAAGTCTTTGCTTTTTCTAACTTTTTGTACATATTGTTTTATAAAAATTATTGTTGAGACAACATCAGTAAATTCATGCATACAATATGAGTCTATATATATATATATATATATATTGTAATATACAAAATAATTTTAAGTGATAAGTGTTCACAAGCTACTAGATTCTAATATGTCTTTATGTTGATGTTAAAAATAGGTTAAGTTTGATCAATTTCATGTTAGAACAAGATTGGCATTAATTGGATCAATTTTCTTAATTTCTGCAATAAAGGCCGGCATCTCTGGTGAAGAACGTTGCCGGCCTAGGACTTAAATTTGCCAGCTTACTCTATAATACATTGTACGCCGCCTCCTGGAGAATCTACACCGCCGACGTAAGGACGGCATAGGATAGGAACAGTAGCATTTTTCTTAATGCTGGGAAGAAAGCTGTCGGCGTTCATAAGGTTTCTTCTCAACACCGGCATAAAAGCTGTCGGCGTAGGTCCAAGATTTGCCGGCGTATGAAGAGACAATTTGAATTCTGGGAATCAAAGCCTCGACGAACGCTGCCGGCTTTTGTGCAG
Source organism: Combretum micranthum (assembly GCA_024138025.1). NCBI lineage: Eukaryota > Viridiplantae > Streptophyta > Magnoliopsida > Myrtales > Combretaceae > Combretum > Combretum micranthum. Next base: position 69,126 of record JAMXBD010003159.1, on the reverse strand, counting down.
ATCTGGCCGGCGTATGGTGTAAGCCGGCAAAATCTGCAGATACGCCGCTAGCGTAGGGCCGGTGTATGACCAAATTTCTACAAATACGAGATGCGAAAATCATTTTCGACATATTTTTCTTTTTGTCATTTCTCCTTCGTATAAGAGGATTTTGAAGCATTTTTGGAGATCTGGGTCTGGAGAATCATTTGGAAGGGATTATTAATTAAAAGTAAGTGATCTAAACCATCTCATTTGGTTTATATACAAATTTGTATAAGTCTCTTAAGGTTTGGATGAATATTTCATGAAGGATTTTGAAGAATAAACCCTAGCTCGTGTTTTGATCAGAATAGGAAGAGAAGAAACAAGTATTATACGTTCCATATCAGTAAGTATAAGTTTTGAATCCTTTTTATACGAAATTAGACAGCCTTGATATTACGATATTGATCATATGATATGTTTTATAAGGTTTTGGTGAAGATTCTGATTTAAGGATTTGAAATATCCGTTCTTTGATATTATTGGAGGTGCTTGGCGTTATTGATCAGTATAGGTCGAGTTTGAGAAGTTCTATATTAGGTTAGTTTAGATAGGTTGTTTTGTGTTAAGATATTGCGATCATGTCTGTTGATATATATATAATATATATTATATATTGTAACAGGACATTTGGAGTTGTGAAACTGTTGTTGATGTGGATATAGGAATTGGTGGAGTTTGGGTTGACTTTGTGTTGTTGGTATCAAATTCTAAGGATTTGATTCGGATTCCTGAAATTTAGAAAGGTATGACCAATCCATTGTTTGATGTATGTGCTTATAGATTAGAATTTTTGTGAATGGATGTAGGAACAGAATTGCATAATGAATTTAATAAATATTCGGCTTAATAATTGTCTGTCTGGTTGTGGTTGGCTTTGACCAGTAGAGACTTGGCAAACAGTGATACTGGTGAGGCACCGTAATGATCTTAGTGTGAGGTTGTCCCGAGTGGACTCGTGCTAAAAAATGATTCTAATAGAATTTAGATGTTCAAGAATTGGGATTTTTGGGGAGTACCCACTTATCCATATATGTATATATGATTACCTATTTTCAAATCAGTTGGATGTTTTTATAGCAGAGTCTGAGTTACTCTGAGTTCAGGATTTATGTATACTAGATTCTGAACTGTGTTGTTTTGTTGGACTAAAATAGATAACAAAATGTTGTATGCATTTAGTTTAGTTGCATTTATTTATATATGTTGTTTGTGCATAATCTTGCTTGAACCGGATTAGATATTATCGTACTGGGCTTCGCCGCTCATTATGTTATATTTTAGGTGCAGGTGATAATAATGTGATTTATGATCTTTCGGGTTTTGATATCATCTATGAGGATGGGGATGGCGTTAGTTGTCCTGACTACCCTGCTGATGACTAGTTGTATAGTCATAAATGATATAGGATGGATCAGAGAAGACTTTTTATATCTGATTATTATTTTTTTCATTGAGTTTTAAATTGTATTTGGAGTTTTCATATAGTGATAGTTTTAGAGTATGGTTTGACTTGTTGACCTGCAGTTATGTCAACAATGTCCAGTTTGCTGATTTAAACTTTGGAGATTATATTATTATCGTATGATCCATTTATGAGGACCACATATCTTATTTTATACCTTACGAGTTATTCAGGTGTTATTCAGGTTAATTGTGGAAACTATAGCCTTATCGTGTCCTAATCAAGAGAGGACACGTGGCGGGTTGTAACGCCTTATTTTAGGGCGTTACAGCTTAATTGGTATCAGAGCAATAGGTTTTAAATCTGGTAGACCTAAGTTTTGACTCCTTAGGACGGTGAGATAAGATGAGAGGGGTAGATAAATAGGTTATTGTCTAGTCAAGATATTGATGTTTAGATTTAAGTTGTTAAATCAAGTTGAATACCCTTTTTCTAATCTATGAGGTTTTGTTTGTTTTAGAATGCCGCCCAGGAGAAGAAATACTGAGGAAAATGAAGAGGAACATTAGGCTCGTAATAAGAATTTACCACCTCCACTGGCAGGACAAGCACCAGTAGATGTAGCACAGCTTATGCAGGCTGTGAATGCCTTGATAGCAGTAGTAGGTCAGCAGCAGCAGGATATGAGGAGAGACATGCAGATAGTCCAAGAAAATGCTAATGCTTGGAGGCAAGAGACACAAAGGTTGCATGGACATGAGGGTAATGGAGCCCAACATCTAGATATGCTGAGCCTTAATAAGTTTGTGGATTTAGTTCACAAGTTTGAGCCAGTATCGGGAAAACCATTGGAAGCCCAGGTGTGGATAGAGGAAGTAGAGAAAACATTTGCAGCATTGGACATTCCTGAGAATAAGAAAGTGGAATATGCATCATATTTGCTGTCTAGTAGAGCAAATAATTGGTGGGTGAGTACTAAGAGACACATGCCAGGGATGATCACATGGCAGATGTTTCACCAGGCTTTCTTCAGAGAATACTTCCCCGACAGCATTAAACAAAAGATGTTGCAAGATTATTATACGTTGCAGCAAGGAAAGCTTTCAGTTGAGGAATATGAGGCTGAGTTACACAGACTGATGAGGTTTCTACCCGATGCACTGAAAGAAAGTGAGGAAGCAAAAGTTAGTCGATTCATCACTGGATTAGAACCGGAGATACAGTACTAGGAAAACTTGATGGATCTGAGCAATTATGCAGCGGTTGTGAACAAGGCTAAGATGATTGAGTAGGGTTTGAGCAGAATCAGAAGGCGGGAACCACCGAGGAATCAAGTATATTTAGGGAAGAGACCAGCTGTCAGTGTTGTTACTCAAGATAAAGGAAAGAGACCATTTGTGCAGCAGTACAAATCTGTAAGGCAGAGTTCTAACAAGAGATGCCCTAGATGCCTTGGGCCACATGACTTGAGGGACTGCAAGTGGACAGAGAACGCATGTTTTTCATGTGGAAAGTTGGGACACAAAAGCAATATTTGCATAGAGAAGACAGTTCCACAGGTTTTTTGCTTTAAATGTGGTCAGAGAGGACACAGAGCAGTGGATTGCAAAGAGGGACATGTGGGTAGAGTTTCCCATGGACAGAGTCAGCGAGCACCAGCTAAGATTTATGCTCTTCAAAGGAGCGAGACAGCTTCTATAGACACTGTTGCGGGTATGTTATCTATACTACAGCATAGTGCCTATATTTTATTTGATGCTGGTGCTAGCTTCTCATGCATATCTGAATCTTTTGTGAGTACATGTGGTTTATGTGTGGAGATCATGTCTAATGTGGTATCTATTAGTACTCCTTTGGGTTATGGATCTGTTTTGGATAAAGTTTGTAGATTTGTAGATATTGTGATAGAAAATAGACATCTACCTGCTGATTTGATTGTGATTGATATGGTGGATTTTGATATTATTCTGGGAGTAGACTAGTTAGCAAAATATCATGCTGTTATAGATTGCTATCATTTAGTGATAGAGTTTGATTTACCTGATGGAGATCGGTTTAAGTATAAGTTAGTAGTACAAAGACCCCCAATACTACCAACTTATGAGTCGTGGGGTAAATTAGTTTTGGCATCGATGATAAAGGAAGATAAATAGATAGTGGAAGTAACAGATATACCGGTTGTGAGCTAGTACCCAGAAGTTTTTCTAGATGATTTAACTGGATTACCACCTATGAGGGAAGTGGAGTTTGGAATAGATTTAGTGCCAGGAACTACACCGATATCAAAAGCACCCTATAGAATGGCTCCTACCGAATTGGCAGAGCTTAAGGTGCAGTTGGACGATCTGCTAAAGAAAAAGTTTATACGACCCAATGTATCGCCATAGGGAGCTCCAGTACTATTCGTTAAGAAGAAAGATGGAAGTATGCGGTTATGTATAGACTATAGGGAGTTAAATCAGGTAACAATAAAGAATAAGTACCCGTTACCAAGGATTGACGACCTATTTGATCAGTTAGCAGGAGCTTCAGTTTTCTCTAAGATCGATCTGAGATCTGGATATCATCAATTGAGAATAAGGAAGAGGATATTCAGAAAACTGCTTTCAAGACGAGATATGGACACTACGAATTCGTGGTCATGCCTTTTGGGTTAACGAATGTGTAAACCCCGGTATTCTCGGTAGCTAGGAAACCCCGGGAGTTGGAAGCGAAACCCTAATCCGATCAGGTTGAGTCTTTGAGTGAGCCTAGAACCTAAATCCGGCTTTCCTTCGGTTTCATAGTAAAAAAATATTATAAAGTAAATGAATTTAAATTATTGTTCCAAAGTACATTTCAAACCTTTGAAAGTTTTAAATTCGGGAATTTTTCAATTCCGGGCCTTCCCGAGCCCAATTACGAAAAAGCGTGCCCTGGGCCATGGATTCAGAAAAATGTTCCGGAATATTCATTAGAACCGTAATTTTATAAGGATTCCAAAAATATCAATTTCATAATTTTCCGAGCCATAAAGATTACAGTTATAGCTTTTCCCGTGTTTTCGGTACAACCGATAAAGTAGATGTCTTGTCTACTATTCATAAGTACAACCTACACTACACACTACCCATACCCTATTCTTACATCCTTACAACTACTCATTTTGATTTTCTTTTCCAAGAAATTTTATCTCTTAAATAATTATCACATTTATTACATTTAATTTACTAAATTACAAATTTCAATTTTTCAAAACACACACACACATGGATGGCCGGCGCCCCTCCCCTTGTTTTTCCTTCCCATTTGATTTATTTGCAAATTTTATTCAACTAAACCCTAATTCACTTCATATATATACATATTTTTCTCTCTCTCTCCTCATTTCTTCTTATTTCAAAGTTTGAAAAAGAGTAAAAACTCTCTCTCCCCTCTTGTGCCGAGCATTCCCCTCCCCTTTCTCTCACTTCCAACTTTATTTCTTCTTATTTCCTCCTTCAAGACCCCTTTGGTATGTATATTTAGGCTTTGTTCATCCTAAATCTTGTTATGGCAAGATATTCTTGTGTGTTTTCTCATCTAAATCCTAATGAGCATGAGCAAGGACATGAAAACACTACTACAGAATCTCAAGCTATCTCAAGAAGTGGATCTAGCCTTTGAATGAGTTTTGTTTGAAATATCAACTTGTTCATGCATGTAAAGTAGAGATCTTGCATATATATTGTTGTTCATGCCATGAGATCCATGTTTTACACTATATATAGTAGATCTAAGGTTTAGACTTTCACAACTTCATGAACATGTATGATCATAGAGATATTTTTGCTTCCATGCATTGATGATCATAAAAATGTAGTCTTGTGTATATATAGAGATGCTAGATGGTAAATATTCACATATGGAAGGCAAGAACATTGAAAAAGGAAGGACTTTGTCAAATATGAAATGTTGAAAATTCGGATGAAATGGAAACCTACTTCAAAAACCCACAAAATCATTTTTAAACTCATGTTTCATAAGAAAAATGAAGGGTATGTATAATAGGTATATTGAAGGAATGAATTTTATAAACCTAGGTGAGTTTAGGCAAATAGAGACATAAAAATAAGGAGTAAGGTTAGAATGGAAAGTATTGAAATATGGATGAGTAGTCAAATTCGTAACTTAGGTTCATGCCACAAGAACACTTAGTATTTAGGTCTAAATTGGATGTTTTATAAGCTAAATGAAGTCCTTAGAAATATATATATTGGAGCTTCATTTTTTAATGCATTAGATAAGAATTTTCCTTAAGAAAAATGCAAGAAAATGAAATTTGGAAAATTCGGATTTTTACAAGTAGCTTGTTTAAAAACATGTTTACCAAATGAAAAATGTGGATTTATGCATGAAGGGAGGCCATGACTATTATAGGCTTTGGAAACTTATTTTTAGATAGAAAACAAGTGGACTATAAGACTAAAAGTCAAAGAAACCCTAAGGAGTATAATGTGGAAAAATAGCTTCATAGAAATAACCTTTGTAGATTTTCTAACACCTAGGAGTTCATAAGAGTTATTATCACAAAATTATCATGACCATGCATATGTTGATCTCATTACATGGCATTCATGTTAGTAATTTATTCCCATACCATTCATGCATGAATTATCAACTGGGGACCTTTCTTATTAAAAGCGAAACAAATTTTGAGATCGGAACATTGCGGAACGATCTGATCCCACTGTTCCGTGACCTTAATATTTTCAAAACTTGAAATTAATATTATAAATAGATAGATCTTCGAAGTAGATAGAGATCGGTATAAATTGCGAAAATCCGAGTTAAAATGACCAAGTTATGGCCGTTTTAAGCCTGAACTTCCGTAAATAGCGAGAAATCCGAATTCATCTAGTCTAGATGTATAATTTGATTTAGTTACATGATGAGAATCTCATTAGGATCATTCTTGCTTGGTAGGTGATCCCGAGCAGGACGACACTCTACCTTCCGACTACTACTATGAGGAAGTTTGGCGTCCAATGGCCGAGTGAGTTTTACTTCCACTCTCAATTAATGAATGTGATTGTAATGTAGTGGCACTAGTGGTGTAGGCAAAGATAAAAGAAATTGTATATGCATGATGGGGTATATGGGAGGTATATATGTTGCCTACTGTTGATATGTGAAATGAAGCTTAAGGAATATCGAAACCGGGTGTTAAGCTATTGACTGATTAGCTAGTACCTTATGATGAATGTCTGCAAATACTTGTTGGTCACTTAAAAGAATTGAATTAATGAATATTTGGTTTCAAATGTAAATTGAATCCATTCATATCACGATGGGGTTGGAGCATTTGCATTGGTTGGTTTTTCGTGATCCATAAAACGAATATGTTGGTTAATCGTGATCCATAAAACGACCTTGTTGTCGTGATCCATAAAATGAAATATTGTTAGTTGACCGTAAGCTTAAACGGCGTCGTACCGCAGGATTCATTAATCTGCTAACCCGGGATGGAGGGCGTAAGTCCATCCACATATGATTTTCGGATGGTCATACGTTTGTTGATCACCTTTGTTTGATGCATACACTTGCTTGAATAATCACTTGCTTGAATGAATTATAATTAATTGTGTTACGGAAGTTATTACTCACTAAGCTAGTTAGCTTACGCCCCATAGTTTCTTCTTTTGCAGCATGATTTATATGGCTTAGGCCGAGACAAGCCACAGCGCAGGTACCGGAGATAGGAGTTTCCCATAGAAGTTTAATCCATTCCTTTTGTATAGACTTCCATTGGAAACTAAAGACTCTGGATGACTGTAATAGACTTGTTATTCTTTTGCGGGGGAATGCCCCTTAGATTTTGTAAACTTTAATTATGCGTTTTGATTTATTATCTATGGCTAATGAATGCCACATTAAACTGTTTAACTCCATTTGTTGAAGTATTCTATTGTCATAAAGGAACGCTTTACATCTACTTAAGACTCCCGAAGGCCCCGGGTAGGGAACTCGAGAGTCTTACTTAGTATGTGGCGGGCTGTTACGTTTAGGATACCCTACGGGGCGTGACAGAATGCTCCACCAGTGTTCATGGATCTAATGAATCGAGTTTTTAGAGAATACCTTGATATGTTTGTGGTAGTATTCATAGATGATGTTTTGGAATACTTAAGGAATCGGGAAGAACATGAGGAACATTTAAGATTGGTTTTGAATAGGTTGAAAGAGGAGCAGTTATATGCAAAGCTTTCAAAATGCGAGTTTTGGTTGGAACAAGTATCATTCTTAGGGCACATAGTAAATGGAAGTGGAATATCGGTAGACCCCAAGAAAATCAAAGCAATGGTTGAATGGCCAAGACCTAAAACTGTGTCAGAAATCAAAAGTTTTCTGGGAATGGCAGGTTCTAAAAATATGTGTCCGAAGGCCCGGAATACTAAAAATATTCTGAATACACCGTTAGACTCGTAAAAATATAAGATTTCCAAAAATATCAATTTCATAATTTTTCGATAACTAAAAATATCAGATATCGCTTTTATACTCGTATTTCTTACTACCGGTATTAAATTATCATGTCTACTTTTACATTACACTATTTTTCTACTATTCTACACTATTCATCTATCTCTACTTTTTCTTACAACCTATTCTTACAACCTATACACCTATTTCTTACACATTTTCATTTCCAATACAATTTCACATCTTTCATTTCTTACTTTTAATTAACAAAATAACAAAAATTAATTTTCCTCTCCCATGCACACAATTGGCGCCGGCCCTCTCTCTCCCATGCTCAATTTGTTTTAATTTCCAATTATTTAATTAACACAATTTATCTCCCACATTTTCCTATAAATACCCCTCATACCTTCACTTCTTTCACACTTCTTCTTCTCTAAAGTTACTATACTAAAATCTCTCCCAAATTCTTCAAGAGTTCTCTCAAGAAGTCTTCTTAAGTTTAGTTTCCTTTAGGTAAGAAAATTCTCAAGAATTCTTCATGTTCATCTACTTAGTATGAGCTTAGTGTATGTTTTCTAAAACCATAAAGGTTAAGAGAGCAACATTAGATTCATACTTCGTTTTGTTCATAATATCAATTTCTTTATATATTTCCTTTATGTTCTTTATATTTCCTTTATGTTCTTTACTATCTAATATATCTATATAGCTATTTATATTATTTAGAGCATATAAGCTCATTGTCTTACAATTTATTTATCTTTCATGCATTTACTCCATTTCAAGTTATTCAAGTTGATTTTAAGACTAGTCATTCTAGTCTTAGACTTGTCCTCATCAAGTCAAAACAATTTTTTCTTTTTCGGGACTAGTCTTTTCTTAGTCCCGGGGTACCTTGATGAAGCTAAGGTCCCGATACTTGATTTACTTATTTAAGCTTTCAAGTTTTATGTATTTTTTATTTCTATAGTTATGTTCATATTCATGCATGAACATAATGTTTTTGTCTCAACAAAAATAAATGAGAAATGTTTTCTTAAATTAAAGATTCTTTCTAAGGAAATAAATATAGAAAACGGATTTCTAAAAAAACCCATGAACATGCATAGGAATGATTTCTTGCATAAACAAAAGGTTTTATGAAAACTTATCTTTTATAAAGAAATAGAAATTCTTTCGGAATCATTACAAGAAATAAAAATGTCATTTTGCTACTTTTGAAATCCAAGTTTAGAAAAATAAAACCACACTTAGAAATTAAAGTAATTACAAGAGATTTCATTTAGAAATAGAATATTCATCTTAATAACTAAAGATCTTTCAAAAGTAAAATAGAATCTCAAATTCAAAATCTTTTAAAACCTTAAATTGAGACAACTTCATTTACTTCATACATTTGTTATGAGTCATTACAAAATATATATATATACCTTTCAAAAGTTTACAAAATAATTGAAATGTTTATCTTTTCAAATGAACTTTGTTTACAAGAAGGAAAACAAGTGTTTGCAAATTCGTGGCAAATCTGCTCGCTCTTTTCGGAACCCAAACGACTTAGTTTTATGGAAATAAGCTTAGAAATGCGTAGATCTTTTCGAGTAGGTAGAAAACGATATTATACGCGAAATTCCGAGTTAAAATGAGCAAGTTATGGCCATTTTAAGTTGGAATTTCCCCTTATACGATTTTACACGATTTTAAGAAAAGATTAGAATCTTCAAGGATAGAATTTCATGAAATACTCATTTTGGGTATTCTTCTTGATTAGATAATCACGAGGAGGATTGTTTGTATCCCGAGGATTACTACGATTAAGTGGAATTTCCGAACGACCCATCCAATTCAAGAAAGGTGTCATCATGGCCGAGTGAGTTACTTCCCGTTAATTTTCCTCATACTCTTGATTGTGCTTGTAAAATTAGTTGCACTAGAATCTAACAAAAATCAAAAGAAGTGTATGATAATATGTTGAAAGGATACTAAGTATATCGAAACCGATTTGATTGTAATAAAGTTGTATGTATATTAATGTCTTGAATTGTTTGGAATTGGTTGATCACTTGAAAGAAGTTAAATGTAACTACTAGACTTTAATTAAAGAAATTATTCATGCACTTCATATGTTGAGTCACATTGCATTCACTACTATACAATTGGTGGGACAAGTGTATAATAGTGGTGGTAGACATAACCGGTATATCATGTAAGTGGCGAGTAGGAGCCGGTAAAAACTACAAAATTGGTGGCTAGTAGGAGCCTGTAATAACTACATTTTTGATGGCGTATAGGAGCCGGTAAGATCTATAAAAGTGTTTTTAAAAGTTGTGGCTGTAATTGGCCTGAATACCCAACCCCGAATGAAGGGCGTAAATTCATTCAACATATGATTCCCGGAAAGTCATATGTCTTGTATGCTCACGTGGTTGTTGCATTTCATATGTTTGAATAATAAACTTGATTGATAATTTACTTCGAGTATGAATTTTGGGATTTACTCACTAAGCCCATAAGCTTACACCCCTATAGATATTTGTATTCTCAGGAACACCCATTTTTGTGCCCGAGGTTTAGTACCCGTATACGTTTTATGTTGAAGCTTTTGGAGGAAATCTACTCGAAGACTTAGATTAGAATTCCTTTGAAATCTTTAATTTTGGATATTATGAAGTTATCTCGATCCTTGGAATTAGCGGGGTATGCCCCTAAGAAATTATGTAACAGACCTTTGGTTATTTATGATATGATATATTTATTTCTGGATTCTTGTATGTTTATCTTACTTGCTTAAACTATGCTTCCCAAAAGCGTCTCCTATTACCGTGTTAGACGCCTTACATATAATACTAAGGCTTTCGCATGACTAAGGTAGCCATTCTTAAGCCTTGATATTATATGTGGCGGACTGCCACGTTTAGGGTACCCTTCGGGGCGTGACAGTTTAAGTTGGTATCAGAGCAACAAGTTTATAGAAATAAAGGTAATAGGAATAAACCTAGAATAGAAAAAGACAGATAGGTTTACGAAAGGACTTAGATAGAATTAGATGAGTCTAGAAATTCTCAAAAAGGAGAATTTATGACCTCCCTTGTCCTTTAAAGTTTACCCTTGGAGAAGTTAGGGTTAAGGCCCAATGTTGAATTCGAGAAAAGAAGAAACCCTTGTGGATTACGATTAAAAGTAGGAAGCCCCTGTAAGGAGTTTTCCCTATTAGACAGACTTAGAAGTTTCTTACGATATGGAATGTCTTATGTACCATTACAACCCCTATGCTCCAAAAAGCTACGTTCTTTTTCCGAAATAATAGATGTTTAGTTTTCCCGATTTTCGAGTTTGGAATTCCATAGGACGATTATATATCTAAGCCCACGATGAGCCAGTAGATCATGGACAAGATAAGGATATTTCCAACCAACATAAAGCCAGTCAAGATTTCAAATGACCTGATGAGAATATCCCGAATCGAAGACGATCTCGTGTAAGAAACCTGATCGAGAAAGAAGTGACGGAAGTATCCAATGAGGAGCATGCAGCAGACGAAGTTTGATCAACGGGAGCCAAGCAAGTCTAGAAATCAACCCTCCGCAAAGGAAAAAGAATGATGGACCGAAGCAACTTGAAGCTGTTCGTAACTAAGATGGCTAAGGACGACTTGAAGAAAAGATCAAAGAAAGAAGGAAGGATCCACATGAGCAATCCCATGTGTCCAAAAGAATTTGTAACCAGATCGACTTAGGATATAGGATCGATTAGTAGATTAATTTATGTTTTCGAAAAAGTGTTTAATATTTGTTGTATTTTGAATTTCTTTTACCTTGATTTCTTTATAAGATTTTATTCCTTCTATACTTTTAATTAAATATTTTGGTTTAAACAAATTTCATCTCTTGATTTAGTTGCTTAAATTTCTCTTGTGTGATATTTCCCTTTATATGTTTATTTCTTTGAAAATTTCCGCAATTTCCGTAACTTAGTATGTAAAAGACTTAATAATCTAGTATTTACGTAAACGATTAAAACAGCCGACCTAGAAGGGGACGACCAAGGATGAGGCAGGCATCAAATAACCCGCCTGAAGAAGTTAACCAACCAGAAGTGCCCCCGGTGGCTCCTGCCCAGACCACAAGGCAATCTCCAAGCCACTCTGGGTCAATTAACACAGCTTCTTAATGTGTTAGTTCAACAACAACAGAGGAATATGCCACCTCCGCACCAGCACAAGCACCACCCCAGCAGGCACCCCAAGCGTCGTACATGGACCCGCAGCACCTGATGCTCAATCACATACAGCACCCCTGCGCCTCCGCCACCTCGACCATACAGAACTTCACTCCCAGATTTTATCAAAAGTAACCGTTACTTTGACGGAGCTTTTGGGAAACCCGATGAGGCTGAAGATTGGCTCGCGCATAGAACGGTCTTTTGCCGCCTATGAAGTTCCTTATCATCTTCGAATAAGCTATGGTACTTATATGTTGAGGTTCAACGCCCGCATCTGGTGGGAGTCCAAGAGTAGGGAATTGCCGCCACCATCACCTGGGACATGTTTCGGAATGAGTTTCTGGAAAATTATTTCCCTGGAAGTTTAAGAGTAAGGTATAGTGCGGATTTCTTGCACATATCCCAAGAGGAAAATCCATAGAACAATATGAGACGGAATTTAGCCGACTCCTGCAGTATGCTCCGGATTCTTATAAGTACAGTGAGGAGCTGAAACGACAAGTGTTCCTGAATGGGTTAGACGAGGACTTAAGGATGCGATTAGAAGAGTTTGACATTCGCACCTTCAGAATTGGTGAAAGAGCAAGAATTGTTGAAGGGGCCAAGAAAAGGAAAGCTGGGACTTCTGAGAAGAAAGTATGTGTTTGGAAGGAAATTTCAACCAGGAACAAGCTCCAATTTCCCTTCCAAGAGGTTTAAACCAATTAGCAACTTTAAGGGAAATTTTAGTGGACAGAAGGATAATTCCAAGATAACAGCAAATTGTTGGAAATGCAAAGGAGCGCATTACCCAAAGAGATGCCCCCTTCTCCAGAACAAGTGTATTTCTGTGGTGACCCGAGCCATAAGATTCCGGATTGCCCAAAGAAAGCTTCTACGACTGTTTCGTATGCAAGCAATGGGACATTTTGCTAACGAGTGTCCCCAAAGGAAACTCACAGCAAACCGACCTGTTGGATCCTCCAGAGGACTTGCCCGACAAGGAGTGGGAATGGAAGCGGAAGTCGCTCGGCATCATCTATGCATGGGCTGAGAATTTATAACCTTGAAGGGCAATGGGTCTGCGAGGAGGATGCCGAAGAAGGGTAGAGTTGGCTGCCCTGGACCATGGAGAGGAGTATGACTATAGCTTGGTTACAGTTAGCTTCAATTCCTAATATATATGTCTGTTTTGATATCTGTTGAGTATAAAGTTATGATGTATGTTAGAAATAATAGATATCTAGGAAACCTTTTAAAGGACAATAAGACTAGTAACACGCGCGTCTTGAACGCATGAACCATACAAATAGGGACCTAACCGCTTATACCCTCTTCGATACTGGTGCAACATTCCTTTGTTGCCACTAGTGTAGCCTTGAAGACCGGTTTACCTATCACCACGATCACACAAGTTTTCGTATAAAAACCCCCACCGGTAGTGTGGTGACTACCAAAGAAGTAATAAGGAATTGCCCCATGAAGATACAAGGCCATGAAGCAAATACCGACCTTATAGTAATATAAATCAGCAAGTACAAGGTGATTCTCGGAATGAGTTAGTTGTCCATGGTGGAAGCAAAGGTAGATTGTAGAAATAAAAAGGTGGAATTCATGGGACAAGATGGAAAGAAAGCTACGTTTTTAGGGAGAATCTGCAAAAAGTTTGGAGTTAAGTTCGTTCGAGCTAATTGAAGAGGTTGAGGAAGGAGTTGAAAGTTATGTGGGAAGTACGGAGGAGGAGAAAGAAAGACCCAACATTGACGACATCCCCATCGTTAATGAATTCTCTGATGTTTTTCCAGAAGAATTGCCTGGGTTACCCCCAAAATGAGAAATCGATTTTGAGATCCATTTGATGCCAAAAACAGAACCTATATCCAAGGCACCATATCAAATGGCACCTGTTGAGCTCAAGGAACTTAAGAAGCAATTACAAGAATTGCTTGACCAAGGATTTATTAGACCAAGTGTCTCACCTTGGGGAGCTCCGGTATTATTCGTGAAGAAGAAAGATGGATCGATGAGGCTGTGTATTGACTATCGAGAACTCAATAAGGTCACTATCAACAATAGGTATCTATTGCCAAGGATTGACGATCTCTTTGACCAACTACAAGGAGCAAGTGTATTCTCACACATTGATTTGAGATCTGGATACCACCAGCTGAGGATAAAACCAGAGGATGTGTCAAAGACCGCTTTTAGAACTCGGTATGGACACTATGAGTTCATGGTCATGCCATTTGGATTAACGAATGCGCCAACTGCTTTCATGGACTTGATGAATCGGGTGTATAAGCCGCTCTTGGATAAATGCGTGATTGTCTTCATTGATGATATTTTGGTTTATTCTAAAACACGGGAGCAACACAAAGAACATCTAAGAATGGCATTACAAACCTTAAGGGAGCACCAGTTATATGCCAAATTATCCAAGTGTGACTTTTGGTTGGTTCAAATATCTTTTCTAGGACATGTTATCTCAGGGAAAGGAATATCCGTAGATCCTGAAAAGATCAAAGCCGTAATGGAATGGAAACAACCAAGGACGATGACTGAGACTAGAAGTTTTCTTGGATTAGCTGGCTATTACAGGAAGTTTGTGCAAGATTTCTCAAAAATAGCTAAGCCGCTAACGCAGTTAACCCAGAAGAATGAAAGATTCATTTGGAATGAGAAGAGGGAACAAAGTTTCCAAGAGTTAAAACAACGATTGGTATCTGCTCCAATTTTAACCTTACCCGATCTAGAAAATCCATATACCGTCCACAGTGATGCATCAAGAAATGGCTTAGGATGCGTGCTTATGCAAGAAGGGAAAGTAATTGCTTATGCTTCACGGTAGTTGAGGCCACATGAACAAAATTACCCGCCATGATCTTGAGTTAGCCGCAGTTGTCTTCGCTCTCAAGCTTTGGAGGCACTACCTATATGGGCAGAGATGTGAGATTTATACGGACCATAAGAGCCTCAAGTATTTATTTACACAAAAGGAATTGAATATGAGGCAAAGAAGATGGTTGGAGTTGATCAAAGACTATGATCTTGGAATAAATTACTGCCCTGGAAGGGTAAATGCGGTAGCAGACGCCTTGAGTCGGAAGAACCACGGAGAAGTTGCAGCCATTCTCACAACTCAAAAAGAACTCATAAAGGAATTCGAGAGATTGAGCATCGAATTTGTGGGGCAAAGTGCGGAAATGGAAATTTCCCATTTGGTAATGGAGCCAACCCTGATAGATAGAATCAAAGAATCTCAACGATATGATGAAGTCATACAAAAGTTGAAAAGTGAGATACAGGGAGGAAGGTATGACGATTTTGAGATAGATGAGGAAGATGTAGTAAGAATGAAGGGAAGATTATGTATACCAAATGATGAGGAGATGAAAAAGGAAATCATGGATGAGGCGCATAACTCAGGATATGCCATGCACCCCGGTGGTACCAAGATGTACCAAGACCTTAAAAGTCGCTTTTGGTGGAATGGTATGAAAAAGGATGTAGCCGAATTCGTAATGAAGTGTCCCATATGTCAACAAGTAAAGATTGAACACTAAAGGCCAGGAGGACTTTTAAAACCATTGGCCATACCAGAATGGAAATGGGACCAAATTACCATGGATTTCGTATGTGGATTACCCCGAACATCAGCCGGATATGATGCCATATGGGTAATTGTGGATCGACTTACCAAGTCAGCACACTTCATCCCCATCAACATGACCTACTCGATGGAAAAGTTGGCCCGGCTATATGTAAGGGAGATTGTGAGACTGCATGAGTTCCAGCAGGGATTGTAAAGGATCGAGATCCTCGATTCGTGTCAAAATTCTGGACAAGCCTTCAGAAGTGTATGAGTATAAAATTTATAATCCAATTAATTCAAATCCACACAAGGCAGCGCACCTATCTTGTAGTATATAAATTAACTCGGATGTCGTCCTAAGGATCTATGGGCAATTACTAGTAATACCCTTTCACTACTATCTAGTCTAAATTATCAAAAGATTGTATTAACCCTAATGACTAATTATACTAATAATTGACAAACCCTAATTATAGAATATGAGAGCTTTCCTTAATTTAATTCAATTCACAACAATGCCCCTAGTTTTGATCCACCCTAACCCTTAATACTTATGATAAAATTAACTGATGAAAAATCAAATCTTGAACTGCAGGGTTTCTAAATTAAACCAATTACTCTCTTCAAGTCAATTGATTCCTAATTTTACATGAGAAAATGGGAATCTCTTCCTTCACTCACGCCAATGTAAAATTGCATAAAACTCACAAACCCTAAATAAAGATTTAATCTTTATAGCAGAAATTCGAAGCCTCCCTATGTCTAGGTGAAACATGCAAATTTATCATTCATGTAAGATCTATCCTATTAGTTGAAATCTCTTTCTAACTAATAAGAATCAAACAAGCAATAATCCTGGCCAGAAAATTATTACAAGACAATTAAATCACATGAATGAATTCAAGATCAAAACTTCTCATCAATTGATAACAATTCAGAACATGAGTTAGGGTTTCACAAAACCTAGGGCATACAAATCTACTCTTCCATATGATAAACTATAAGAACAATAGATCTAGAAGAGTTTAAATGAATCATAATAACAAAAACCCCCTTGAAACAATTGTTGTGATTCCGGATGGTTGTGCCGTCAATTCTCTTGAAAAGCTCTCCAAAAGACGAACTTAGGGTTAGAAAATGATCTCTGACTCTCTCCTCTCTCAAACAATGAAAGAAGGCTGTATTTATACAAAATTGCATATACACGGGTACCCTACACGACTCGTGTAGCTCGGGGCGTGTACAACTTAATTCCAGCGCATTTTCCTTTGTTGTCATGTGTACACTACTCATCCTACACTACCCGTGTAGCCTGGGTCGTGTACATTGAAAAAGCTGATTTTTCTTCAAGTTTATCCTCCAAATCTACACTAGTAGTGTATAATTACTAGTGTATGACCAGTAACTTCATCTAGGCTCCATAATCCTTCAGTAACTTGGTTTCTTTCATGATGAATCTCTTAAAAAGCTTCATTATTCCATAATCATCCCTGAAACAAGTAATTAACCCAATAAAAGTTCTTTCCTTTAATGACTTACTTAAATACATATAAAATATGTCAATAATGCACAAATAATGAGGGTCTTAAAACACTTATCAAACTTCCCCACACTTAATCGTTTGCTTGTCCTCAAGTAAACAACAAAGAAAAAGAAAATCCATCATCAAATATACCATGAATTCTTCATAAATTCGGAGTTCACTTAACATTCATCAATTCTTTTAGACCATAGCGACTCACTTTGTACCTATTGCTCAAACCTACCGTATAAATGTAATTAGCATACTAAAATCAAAATTTTAAGATTAATCCAGGTAAGTCAAACTTTACCCTCACCATTTAAAAGCAGATTCCAGAATTACAAAGTAATTACAAAGTCAAACAATAGCAAAAGAGACCCAGTTATACTTCACCACCTGTTAACAAGTATATAAACTTTTCACCCACTTCTCTAAGCACAATAATATAAAATGAAAGTAATTGCATCTGTTTTTCCCTTGGATTTTCTCCTTCATTTTAAATCTCTTTGAATTTCTCTCTCTTTTTTTTTTTTTTTTTATAGCCTTCAAAGGAATTTCCTTTGGACGGGGTGTAGCCCGTATCTTTTCAGCTCTTATTATTTGTTCAAAGCTCATATAATGAACTTTTTCATTTCCTCCCTTCTCGTTATAGTGAGTTCATTGAGTCGGTATATCCCGGGCTCATCACCCAAGTAACCAGGTTTTAAAGGGACCCCATCGAACTCTTCCTCACTCTAACATTCAAGTTCAGAATACTCATAACTCAATTGCTTGAGTCATTGGAGTAAAGATTGTGTTCTCCTCTCTTCTTTTCTTTTTTTTTTTTTTCAATTCAAAGAAGTTATTAATAAAGGATCACCATGTGATAAACATCATATGCTCTTTCACAAAATATTAAGAGGGCTCTCAAAATTTTTGAAAAGAAAATATACAAATCAACAAGCTTAAAAACATAACCGTTTAACTTTCAACTAAGGACTTCAACCACTTCTAAACTCTAAATTCCATTGTTAAATAGCAAGTAAGATTACCCCACCTAGATTTTATCCAAAAATTTTAACCAAGTATACCAACTACAAAATAGGTGAGTAAGGTACTATGTAAGTCGCTTTTACTTTAAATTGAATGCTAATTCAAATAATTTTAAAGAGTATATTTTCAAGATTTATCTTAATATTCAACTGCCAAGAACATTTGCAAACTTGTAAGTGGGGGAATTCATCAACAATATAATATGATCAATCAAGTACATGAATATCTATCAAGACCCAAATATATTCCTTTCAGAATACCCTTCCCCACACTTAATTGAGACAGTGTCCCCAATGTCTCACAATGCAATGCAAAGTAGGAAAAGAAGAAATAAAGGAATAAAGATAAGAACTTCCCCATATGAAAGCAGTTTCCAAGGATAATAGCTGACTGCAGCACCATCAGAAGTAAAGGTTCGTGAACCCTAAACAAAATTGAGCCAGCTTGACCTAAAAAAAATCAAAACAAAAAGAAAAAGTTAACCTATCCTAAACATCCATCATCAACATTATAAACCAGCAGCAAAAGAGTCTTCCCACAAGGGGATCTCAATAAGAACAGACCATCAGATAGAAAGTCTAAAAGAAAACAAATGGATATATCAAATCAAATCAAATCCAGCGAGGGTACATCACTTATCCCCCTCCTCATCATCATCTGCATCATCTTCGTCATCCTCATCATCATCATCGTCATCATCTTCATCATCATCCTCATTCTCATCCTCTTCTTCATTGATATCCTCCTCATTATCATCAGTTTCCTCCTCATTATCAGAAGTAGCAACCGCTTCTTCTTCAGAAGTTAATTGCTCAGCAACAATTGGAGCTTTTCCTTTCCTTTGATACACCCTAGGTTGTGGAGTTTCCTCAGAAATAATCCTCTCAGGTGAGGACTCATAAGTCGGGAGATTCCTAGGTGGTGGGGAGAAACACCCAGCAAGTGTTTGGAGAAAACTCCAAACGGCTTTCCTAAATTTCTTATTCTTTAATCTTTCTTTCTCATGCCGTCTCTCCGCCGCCTCGAACTCTTGTCTGGACAACAGCATATCAGACCCACCAGATGATCCCCTAAGAGAACCAGCTGGATCGCTCGTGGTAGGTCGAGGAGGTGTAGTATATTCTCTAGAAGAACTCTGCCCCATATATATCTTCTTAAGTCCCCAATGTCTGAAGGGCCCATCCAGAACAGGTTTAATGTCAACCTTAACATCAGTAGGTGACGGGTCCTTCCAAATCTCCATCCCCATGAGCAGCTTGGATATAACCTCCACAAAAAATTCCCTTCGTCCGGGTGTCGTAGCTTGCCGAATGAGAAAAAGTGCTAATTCAATCCCAACATTGATCTTGCGTCTCTTATCAATGCTATATAAATAGCTCAGCTCAAAGTTATTCACCACTCCGTTACTACTTTTTCTGGCCCAATCGTATGAGATAAAAGGTGGTGAATAATCTTGTAATCATCACTTACCATGGCAGACGCTTTAGATCTAGATGGCTTATACCGAATAGCGCAATCACACAACTCCTGCCAGTAATCTTGGGGCTCCACTGTTCGGGGTAGACCCACTGGTAAAGAATGAAACTCAGATGATGTAATTTCCTCTTGAGTGTACAAACCCATATACTGACAGAACTGAGCTAAAGTAATCTTGTACACTTTCCCAAAAGCTTGAAATGACAACATATCTTCATCGATGGATCTATCCTCCTCCCCTCATGTCTTAAAGTTGTAAGCACCTCCAAAGTGATACTCCTATAAGCAGGAGTCCTAATAGCAAACAGTTCCTCCCATGGTCCCAAAGACAAGAGCTCACGAATCCGTTGCTCCTTACCATATTCATCAAGCATGACCCAATTTACATACTTGTGAGCTCCAAAAGGCTTCTTGTCCAACCTAGTTTTCCTAGCCTTGCTCCATAGTTGATCAGACAATAGTGGACTAGCCTTTTTAGCTTGTGAGACTTTTCTTTTCTTTGAAGGTGGTGTTGAAGTAGATTGAGAGGATTTAGACTTCTTACTTACTTCTTTTGTTCTTGCCATCCTACATACAAATGAGAGAACAAATTTTAGTATAAAAAGAGATACAAAACTCAAAATTGTTGCACAAGAAGTCATATAGATCATGAGAAGCAATATTAAGAACAAGGAGAACAAAGCGGAACAAGTGTGCGAAAGTTGCATTGAAGCTGTGTGTACACTAGTCATTGTACACGACTAGTGTAGGGGTAGTGTACAACCAAAAAAATTTGTAAAATTTTAAAATCAACACGAACGCGGGAAAATCACTCGTGTAAGAACTCGTGTTGAAAATCATGGTTGTCACTAAAACAATAAGCCAACTTCAATTACCAAAATTTCAACCAATTTTCCTTCAAATCCCAATTTTCGCACAAAACAAACCCTAGAATTGCGATTAGGATGACCTAGCAAGAATTTCTCCAATTTAACATGTGCATTGTATTAGAATGATCTAATTGCACTAAAAACACAAAAGCCCCAATTTTTCTTTCCAATTAAAAATCTCACATGAACCCTAGAAATGCAATTTGTGCGTGAAAACCATGCATGATTAGAGCAAAGGAAAACATAACTAGCATTTCAAAGATGATCATCAACAACACGCATCCACCAACAACAAAATCATGCTTCACCCATATTTGTCGCAACTTCGCAAATCTCCAAAACTCCACAACTTTCGCATAGCTAAATGAACTAATAAAGAACATGCAATGAGGAATAGGAAGAAGTTAAATCATACCTTCGTTGATGATGGTGATCCCGATCGTGAGTCCTTGATGTGTAATGGTGTGGTTGTGTAATGGAGTGATTGTGTAATGGAGTGAGAGGAGTGTAGTGTTGTGTCGTGTTGTGTAGGAGTGGGAAATGTAATGGAGTGAAAGATTAATACCTGCGTGCGCGAAATGCAAGGAATGGAGGTGTACACGACCCGTGCTACACGGCCGTGTAGCTTGACTCGTGACTCCTCAGCAGCAAAGTGAATACACGCCCTCCTACACGAGTCGTGTAGAGCGACTCGTGACTCCTCAGGTTGCTCATTTTTGTACACTGCCTCCTACATGAGTCGTGTAGAACGACTCATGACTCCACAGCTTGCTTGATTTTAAACACGGCAGTGTACACGAGTCGTGTACATTGACTCATGACTTTACAGTAGCATGCAAACGTACACTACCCTAATACACGAGTAGTGTAGAATGATTCGTGAAAGCACAGTAGCTAGAATTCATACACTAGTCTAGTACACTGGTCGTGTACTATGACTCATGAAGGCACAGTAGCTAGAATTCCTACACTACTCTAGTACACTGGTCGTGTACTATGGTAGTGTACACTGGGAGTCAAATTTTTTTTTTTTTTTTTTATGAATGATCCTAAGTGTCAAAGGTTTAAAATAATACATATGATAGAATACTTACCTAGAACACTTAGCGGTTTGAAATCCTCCTCTTTACCTTCCTTGGTTATGATTTTCCCCACACTTAGCATGAAAACTCAAGTATCTCATTCGACTATGGCTCAACAATCTGCAAAATCGGGATGTTAGGATAGAAAAAATTAGAAAAAGAAAAACTTACCTATCAAAGTCAGACATGGGTTGCCTCCCAAGAAGCGCTGTTGTTTAACGTCGTTGGCTCGACTTATTAACAAAAAATGACACTCTTATCCACCAGGATCCCAAACAAATGTGTCCCAGACACAAGTTTTTACCAAAATTAGCAGAAATTTGCTTCTCATCCTGGTTTTCTTTTTAAGCACAACAAGATTCAGCAAAAATTTCAGAAATTTTCATGGGCAAAGGGATATTGGAAAATTGGTTCTATCTCAAAATCAATGATATATCCAATAGGCTCATCATCTTCCACACTTTCAGATTTTTCATCAAATGTAGAACAGACGATTTCTACATTTTCTTGTTTCAGCTCGACCTCTCCATCCTCCATTTCTTCTGTGGTAACATGAATTTTCTCATTTATCAACTCAAATGAACCCTTTTCCATAACTTCACTTTGCTCATTAGAATTTTCAAAAATTTTTGTTTCAAAATCAAATTCACAAACATTCTCCATCATCTTATCACACTCAACATGGTCAGAATCATGCAAAGTATCTAATTCATTGAAAAGCGGTTGTGATGATGATGTGTCTAAAACAGAATTTTCATGAGCTAAGGTTTCTGAGTTCTCATCAACAATTTCTTCATTACAAAACAATGGAGGTAATTGAATGCATGCAGGAGCATCATAAAACAGGGATTAGCACATAAACAATAATATACTGTCTCACCACAATACCAGCACACAATATTTGTTTTAATTCCAGGTTCATTTTGAGGATTATAAAGGACATTACAATATTGATCTTTATGATTCCACAACTAGAGTCCATTATATGCCTTGTCAGGTTAAGCACAAAGAGGAAAATTTACCACAGATTCAAACCAAGTCTAAAATTTACCACAAAGAGGAAGAGAAAAATAAAAAAATGACTAAACTAGCAGCTAATAAGGCTTTCCTAATATTGCTAGATCCCCGGCAACGGCGCAAAACTTTTGATGTGTGTATGATCACCAAGTAAAATTTATAATCCAATTAATTCAAATCCACACAAGGCAGCGCACCTATCTTGTAGTATATAAATTAACTCGGATGTCGTCCTAAGGATCTATGGGCAATTACTAGTAATACCCTTTCACTACTATCTAGTCTAAATTATCAAAAGATTGTATTAACCCTAATGACTAATTATACTAATAATTGACAAACCCTAATTATAGAATATGAGAGCTTTCCTTAATTTAATTCAATTCACAACAATGCCCCTAGTTTGATCCACCCTAACCCTTAATACTTATGATAAAATTAACTGATGAAAAATCAAATCTTGAATGCAGGGTTTCTAAATTAAACCAATTACTCTCTTCAAGTCAATTGATTCCTAATTTTACATGAGAAAATGGGAATCTCTTCCTTCACTCACACCAATGTAAAATTGCATAAAACTCACAAACCCTAAATAAAGATTTAATCTTTATAGCAGAAATTCGAAGCCTCCCTATGTCTAGGTGAAACATGCAAATTTATCATTCATGTAAGATCTATCCTATTAGTTGAAATCTCTTTCTAACTAATAAGAATCAAACAAGCAATAATCCTGGCCAGAAAATTATTACAAGACAATTAATTCAATGAATGAATTCAAGATCAAAACTTCTCATCAATTGATAACAATTCAGAACATGAGTTAGGGTTTCACAAAACCTAGGGCATACAATCTACTCTTCCATATGATAAACTATAAGAACAATAGATCTAGAAGAGTTTAAATGAATCATAATAACAAAAATCCCCTTGAAACAATTGTTGTGATTCGGATGGTTGTGCCGTCAATTCTCCTTGAAAAGCTCTCCAAAAGACGTACTTAGGGTTAGAAAATGATCTCTGACTCTCTCTCTCTTCTCAAACAATGAAAGAAGGCTGTATTTATACAAAATTGCATATACACGGGTACCCTACACGACTCGTGTAGCTCGGGGCGTGTACAACTTAATTCCAGCGCATTTTCCTTTGTTGTCATGTGTACACTACTCATCCTACATCCCGTGTAGCCTGGGTCGTGTACATTGAAAAAGCTGATTTTTCTTCAAGTTTATCCTCCAAATCTACACTAGTAGTGTATAATTACTAGTGTATGACCAGTAACTTCATCTAGGCTCCATAATCCTTCAGTAATTTGGTTTCTTTCATGATGAATCTCTTAAAAAGCTTCATTATTCCATAATCATCCCTGAAACAAATAATTAACCCAATAAAAGTTCTTTCTTTTATTGACTTACTCAAATAACATATAAAATATGTTCAATAATGCATAAATAATGAGGGTCTTAAAACACTTATCAGGAACCAAGTTACAGTTCAGTACAGCTTATCATCCACAAACTGATGGACAATCAGAGCGAACTATCCAGACTTTGGAAGACATGTTAAGAGCTTATGTTATGGAATTCAAAGGAAGCTGGGAGGTACACCTACCTTGGTAGAGTTTGCTTACAACAACAGCTATCATTCCACAATTAAGATGCCACCATACGAAGCTTTATATGGAAGAAGGTATAGATCGCCTTTATTTTGGGATGATGTGGAAAAATTAACGATTGGACCAAATCTCATCCAAGACGCCTCGGATAAAGTCAGGATTATTCAGCAAAGGATGAAAGAGGCCCAAGATAGACAGAAAAGTTGGGTGGATCAAAAACGACGGATCGTTGAGTTTAACGTTGGTGATCATGTGTATCTGAAAATGAATCCGATAAAGAGTATTCATCGTGTACGAGCTCGAGGAAAGCTAAGCCCAAGGTATATCGGACCTTTCGAAATCCTCGAACGAGTAGGAGATTTGGCTTATCGATTGGCATTACCACCAAACCTATCGGGAGTACATAATGTCTTCCATGTCTCAGTGCTAAGAAAGCATATCCCCGACCCTGATCGGATTATGGAGCTTGAACCAATCAGGCTGAAAGAAAACTTGACTTATGAAGAGCAGCCAGTTCAAATTCTGGATCAAAAGGTTCAAAAGCTGAGAAACAAGGAATTCCGATATGTCAAGGTGTTATGGAGGAATCATTCGCGAGAAGAGGCTACTTGGGAAGCCGAGGATGAGATCCGAAAGAAATATCCAAATCTCTTTGAAGAATCAGGTGCGAATTTCAAGTTGCAAATTTTAAGTTTTGAGGACAAAACTTTCTTTAAGGGGGGTAGGTTGTAAATCCCCGAAAATTTTGGATCCGAATCATAGTTTAAACCCTAACCGGAAGTCAACCAAACCCTAGTTTACCGTAACCGCTTAAGTCCGGCATTGCCGTTTTCTCAAGCCGTAGAAAACGAAGTTGGAAAAATTAACTCGAATAGTTCGTAATAACCATAGGTTTTATAAAAATTTCAGTTTCGCGAATTTCGGATGTCCTTCGAACCCAAACGGACACAGTTCTTGGAAAATGTGTCCGGAGGCCCGGAATACTAAAAATATTCCGAATACACCGTTAGACTCGTAAAAATATAAGATTTCCAAAAATATCAATTTCGTAATTTTTCGATAACTAAAAATATCAGATATCGCTTTTATACTCGTATTTTCTTACTACCGGTATTAAATTGTCATGTCTACTTTTACATTACACTATTTTCTACTATTCTACACTATTCATCTATCTCTACTTTTTCTTACAACCTATTCTTACAACCTATACACCTATTTCTTACACATTTTCATTTCCAATACAATTTCACATCTTTCATTTCTTACTTTTAATTAACAAAATAACAAAAAATTAATTTTTCCTCTCCCCATGCACACAATTGGTGCCGGCCCTCTCTCTCCCATGCTCAATTTGTTTTAATTTTCAATTATTTAATTAACACAATTTATCTCCCACATTTTCCTATAAATACCCCCTCATACCTTCACTTCTTTCACACTTCTTCTTCTCTAAAGTTACTATACTAAAATCTCTCCCAAATTCTTTCAAGAGTTCTCTCAAGAAGTCTTCTTAAGTTTAGTTTCCTTTAGGTAAGAAATTCTCAAGAATTCTTCATGTCCATCTACTTAGTATGAGCTTAGTGTATGTTTTCTAAAACCATGAAGGTTAAGAAAGCAACATTAGATTCATACTTTGTTTTTGTTCATAATATCAATCTCTTTATATTTCCTTTATGTTCTTTACTATCTAATATATCTATATAGCTATATATATTATTTAGAGCATATAAGCTCATTGTCTTACAATTTATTTATCTTTCATGCAATTTATTTACTCCATTTCAAGTTATTTAAATTCAAGTTGATTTTAAGACTAGTCATTCTAGTCTTAGACTTGTCCTCATCAAGTCAAAACAATTCTTTTCTTTTTCGGGACTAGTCTTTTCTTAGTCCCGGGGTACCTTGATGAAGCTAAGGTCCCGATACTTGATTTACTTATTTAAGCTTTCAAGTTATTATGTTCATTTATATTTCTATAGTTATGGTTCATATTCATGCATGAACATAATGTTTTTGTCCAATAAAAATAAATGAGAAAATTTTTTCTTAAATTAAAGATTCTTTCTAAGGAAATAAATATAGAAAAGGGATTTCTAAAAAAAAAAAAAAAACCCATGAACATGCATAGGAATGATTTCTTGCATAAACAAAAGGTTTTATGAAAACTTATCTTTTATAAAGAAATAGAAATTCTTTCGGAATCATTACAAGAAATAAAAAATGTCATTTTGCTACTTTTGAAATCCAAGTTTAAGAAAAAATAAAACCACACTTTAAGAAATTAAAGTAATTACAAGAGATTTCATTTAGAAATAGAATATTCATCTTAATAACTAAAGGATCTTTCAAAAGTAAAATAGAATCTCAAATTCAAAATCTTTTAAACCTTAAAATTGAGACAACTTCATTTACTTCATACATATGTTATGAGTCATTACAAATATATATATATATATATATATACCTTTCAAAAGTTTACAAAATAATTGAAATGTTTATCTTTTCAAAATGAACTTTGTTTACAAGAAGGAAAACAAGTATTTGCAAATTCGTGGCAAATCTGATCGCTACCTTTTCGGAAACCAAACGACTTATTTTTATGGAAATAAGCTTAGAAATGCGTAGATCTTTTCAAGTAGGTAGAAAACGATATATTATACGCGAAATTCCGAGTTAAAATGAGCAAGTTATGGCCATTTTAAGTTGGAATTTCCCCTTATACGATTTTACTACGATTTTAAGAAAAGATTAGAATCTTCAAGGATAGAATTTCATGAAATACTCATTTAGGGTATTCTTCTTGATTAGATAATCACGAGGAGGATTGTTTGTATCCCAAGGATTACTACGATTAAGTGGAATTTCCGAACGACCCATCCAATCCAAGAACGGTGTCATCATGGCCGAGTGAGTTACTTCCCGTTAATTTTCCTCATACTCTTGATTGTGCTTGTAAAATTAGTTGCACTAGAATCTAATCCAAAAATCAAAAAGATGTGTATGATAATATGTTGAAAGGATACTAAGTATATCGAAACCCGATTTGATTGTAATAAAGTTGTATGTATATTAATGTCTTGAATTGTTTGGAACTGGTTGATCACTTGAAAGAAGTTAAATGTAACTACTAGACTTTAATTAAAGAAATTACTCATGCACTTCATATGTTGAGTCACATTGCATTCACTACTATACAATTGGTGGGATAAGTGTATAATAGTGGTGGTAGACATAACCGGTATATCATGTAAGTGGCGAGTAGGAGCCGGTAAAAACTACAAAAGTGGTGGCTAGTAGGAGCCTGTAATAACTACATATTTTTGGTGGCGTATAGGAGCCGGTAAGATCTATAAAAGTGTTTTCAAAAGTTGTGGCTGTAATTGGCCTGAATCCCCAACCCCGAATGAAGGGCGTAAATTCATTTAACATATGATTCTCGGAAAGTCATATGTCTTGTATGTTCACGTGGTTGTTGCATTTCATATGTTTGAATAATAAACTTGATTGATAATTTTACTTCGAGTATGAATTTTTGGATTTACTCACTAAGCCCATAAGCTTACACCCCTATAGATATTTGTATTCTCAGGAACACCCATTTTTGTGCCCAAGGTCTTTTAGTACCCGTATACGTTTTATGTTGAAGCTTTTGGAGGAAATCTACTCGAAGACTTAGATTAGAATTCCTTTGAAATCTTTAATTTTGGATATTATGAAGTTATCTCGATCCTTGGAATTAGTGGGGGTATGCCCCTAAGAAATTATGTAGCAGACCTTTGGTTATTTATGATATGATATATTTATTTCTGGATTCTTGTATGTTTATCCTTACTTGCTTAAACTATGCTTCCCAAAAGCGTCTCCTATTACCGTGTTAGACGCCTTACATATAATACTAAGGCTTTTGCATGAGTAAGGTAGCCATTCTTAAGCCTTGATATTATATGTGGCGGACTGCCATGTTTAGGGTACCCTTCGGGGCGTGACATTAAGCATATCGAGCCATGAATTGCTTATAACGAATTGCATGTTTACTAGCATGTTAAAGTGTCTGAAATTGGTTGATCACTTGTAAGAATTTGAAATTAAATGGCTAGACTTTAAATAAAATTTAATGCATACCCTTCACAAGTTGAGTCACATTGCATTTGCTATTGTACAATTGGTGAGACAAGTGTATAATAGTAGTGGTAGGCATAATATATATAATATGTATGTGGCAAGTACAAGCCAGTAAAAGAAAAAAAAAAGAGAGACAAATGAAGAAAGATAATTTGAATAATTTGTGAAAGACTACAATAGCATCCGAGAAAATGGAATTAATTTCTTGTTTATGATACTAATTGAAATTAATTCCTTAAATAAGATCAAAATGAAAATAATTACCAATTTACCATATCAAAATCGTGTTTTTATTACATGATATATGGATGAATAGTAAATGCATGTATATCGCATCTCTAATACGCGATATACGATTATATATCGCGACTTTCAACTGCGATACATGTTTGAACCAACGAAGCAAAATCGAGATTATTAATCACAATATCCGTAAAAATACTTATACCACGATTAATAACCACGATATTGTAATGGTTCTCAAACATTAAATCACGATTCTTTCAAGCGATTTTTGTGAAAAATTGAACATCTTGTTTCTTAAACGCGATTTTGCAACTGAAAATTGGTAATTGCTACACCCCTATAGGGCACCCTAGTCGTAATAGTAAGCCATGTACCTAACTGAGGCCTCTAGAAAGTTTATAAATACTATACAACTAATGTTCTCCAATTGGAGTAGACAATGAAAATAGGATCGAAAGTTGTTTAAGTGAGAAAGATATTGCATACATATATATGTAACCAAAACGGGACACATAACAAATCTAGAACTTCATAAAAGCTCTACAAACCAAGGTCTATGGGGCTTGAACCGAACCCCATAACCACAAAGGTTATAAAGATAAAAAAACTTAACTTACGCTATTGCAACCATAACTAGCCTCTATTACATATATGGTCTTCACCATAATAAAACACATGATCCAAAAAGTCTAACTCCGCACTTGAGCTTGGTTTGGTCTTCTTGCTTAAAACTCTATAATTCAACGATCTAAGAGAGTGTGAGCACATAAAGCTCGGTGAATAACAAAATCTTAGTACAAACATTAAGATCAAACAAGTAGAATTAGCAACCATATGCAATGTGTAACGCCCTAAAATAAGGCATTACAACCCGCCACGTGCCCTCTCTTGAAATAGAACGTGCTAAGGCAATAATATCCATAAATTATCAAATATCACCTGCAAACACACACATAGGATATCTCATAAGATACTCAATACAAACTGTATCATCTGAAAACACAAGTAACTTCATAACGTTCCTGTTTAATCAAACAAACATCCTAGTTGGCATATCCATAAGCCAACAATGCAACATAACAACGGATATTGTCTACAAGAGAAAAACCTTCATTTACAACTTAGTCTTCTAACAACAAATGATTTAATAATTGTTCGTAAAACATAATAATAAAAATCTAACTTTCAGCTGGGTAGTCAGGTCCACTATCGGCATCCTCTTGATCAAATATTAGATCATAACCCGAAAGATCATATAAAATGTCTTCATCACATGTACCTGAAATTTTAAAAAGTGAGTTGCAAAGCCCATTACGTAACTCCAAATCCTTAAACGCAAATGCAAATGCACACGCAATAGACATATATAACAAACGCACTAAGTCTAATGAAATTGAAGTAACTCAGAATCCTCTTTAAAAAAAACCAACTCTTTAAAAATAAAATAATTATATACATATATGGATGAGTGGGTACTCCCCAAACATCCCGTTTCCCCCTAGTTCTACCGGAATCATATCAAGGCACAAGTCCACTCGAGACAACCTCATACCAAAATCATCAGCGTACCTCATTAGTATCACTGTCTGCCAGGTCTTTACTGGTCAAAGCCAAGCACAACCAAACAACAATTATTAAGCCGAATATAATTAGGTTTATTATGAAACTCTGTTCCTACAACCAGTCAAGCAATACTAAACTTATAAGCAAAAACAATAAGCAGGGATTGGTCGTGCCATTTCAATCTCACTAATACTAATATAAATTCACCAAACTCAATATCGACAACAACAATACTAACACGAATCTCTACAACTCCTCGATCAATACCAAAAATCAAACACCAAAATCTCCAATTATCATCAACAGCATATATACATAAACAATGTATAAAACATGGTAAAAGAAACAAACCATAATATATCATAATCTTCTAAAACTCTAACCTGATAATGAATCTCTAAAAATTTGCACCGTCTTCTCGATCACAACCCATAACAAGTCCATAATACTGATAGTCCACCAAAACCCTAATATTACATGACAACAAGAATATATAAAGATCATCTAACTACACATTGTTTAAATCCATCAACGAAAAAACGAAACTTACTGATTTGGATCACCAAAACCCGACCCATACCCATAAATTCGGATTCCAACCAAAGCTAGGGTTTTCTTCATGCAAACAACCACAAAGTCCTTAGAACATGCATGAAATTTGCATAAATCTTGTATGTGAAAATTATACTTACTTGTTTAAACCACAAAACTCACTCCTTATCCAATCGAGACAGATTAAACCTGAGATTTTAATCATTCCCACGTTTTCCTTCAAGAACACAACAAAACCCTAAGAAATCATGCATAAATCCGTAGAAAAAGTGTTGTAGATGAGATCACTCACCTTTGATCAAACCCACCTTAGAATGAAGATTGCACATTAGAACGCATAGAACATCCCAAACTTCTCTCTCTCACGAAGGAACAAGGATGAAATAACTTCTGTTGAAAAAACCATAGGATGAGCGAGTTTATTTATAGAATTTGCACAAACGCCAACAAGTTTAAATTCCTACGCTGGTGGTGTAGAATTTCCAAGAGGCGGCATTCGTCGTGCAACAAAATCCTTCACGTCGTTCCGAACATCAAACGCCGGCAAAACCTAACTCAATGCTGGTGGTGTTCAACTTTGGTGTTAAACAATAACGCTTCTGATCCAACTTTAACACCGGCAAAATCACATACATACTTCGGTGTTCACTCTAACATAAGAAAATTTGTCACTGTAGATATCCTACGCCAGTCTCCATGCTGGCGGTGTACTCATTCCAAAAGCCGACGTTGGATCTATAGAAAATTGCAGAAATTCCAACATTTCATAATTCTTTCCCAAAACAAAATTAACCAAACTTATCTTGTTTTGTGGTTTTGATGTAAGCTTATATATATATATATATATATATATATCGTGACCCATTTATCTTCATTTTATCTTATTTTTCTATGTGTTACACAATACATGAATCAATCATATGCAACAAATGTGGTTTGAATAACCAGAATTCAAACCTATGGGGATTTACGCCCTCCTTAGGGTTGAAGGATAATTTCAGTAATTCATGCCTATGAGAAACTCAACACCAAAGTAGAAGGATTTTCTCTTCACCTAACCCGCCTGGGGGAATAGTTTCTACCAGAGCCCCACAGGACACGAGCAATCTTTTAGAGAATCATTTTCGTTTTCAAAATAGAACTTCCAATTGTCATAAAACTTGAGAAATCTTACTAAGTATTAACACTCTTAAGCCACCTCCGACACAGACGACCTCCTTCGACGCCTGCTTAGTTTCTGCGAAGTTGACAACCCTATGGTAACCTATAAGCAGACTCTTTGGTCCCAACAAGCATTACCACAGAATCAAATTTGTTAATACGTGACAAGAATACCATGCTAATGCAATAAGATGTTATGAAATGCGTGTCATATTAATATTAGCAGTCTATTAAACTTAGTTCCATATTATCAAGTGATCATATCAACTTCAAACACTCAATGAGACAACTACATAGTAATTTCAAACAAGTGGTTCACTTTGACTATTAAGAATTGCAATTCAAATATACATTACATACCATGTAATAATTCCCATCCCCATGCAATTGATTCCTTATAGTTACAATTAAACTATATTCCACTACTTACAAGCACAAACAAAGTGCTAGAATTTAATTTACTCACCCGTGCATACTCCTTAATCGCCGTAATAATACAACGGTAAGTCTAACTCGTGTTCTAGTGTTCCTATAAGATAGCAAACTTGTATCACTCTCTACTTAGCAAAGACGAGAAGGATAAAAGCAAGATTCTAAAGCTAAAAGAGACAAAGAAACACTTAGAAGCCGCCACGCCCCGTGCCACGGGTCGTGTTGGACAAAGCATTACATAAGCCTCACCACGTCCCCCATTACACCCTGTGCTAAGGAGCAAAATAATGACCAGTAGCCACCATGCCCCTTGACACCATCCCGTGGTGGCAGGGTGAACGAAAACAAAACTCACCACACCCCTCACCACACCCCATGATGGCCCAGATTTCACCATTTCGAAATCACCATGCCCCCCACCACGAGCCGTGGTACTTCTACAGCGAATTCACACATACTTCATGCAATTTATACACACTTTAACCAATTCCAATTGTCTTGTTTTCATCCAAAACACTTGTATATCATGATACAAGACTCAAATTCAACATCCACTCCTTCAATTCCTCTAACTCATCTCTAAAACCACATCAAACTCCAACTATCAATCCAACCATTCACTTCAACCATTGAAACTTCAACTCCACTTTTCTATCACCTTACTTCATATATCAATAACTAAAACTCATAACCAAACTAATGAACTTCTAAAATTAGCCATAAACCAACAACAACTCTTAACCCATAACTACTCGAACAAGCAAATAACAAGAATAAAACAAGAAACACTTACTTAAACTTGCTTAATCTTAAAAATAGAAGCTTATCCTGCTTTCCTTGACAATTTAAAAAGAAGAAATTGAAGTTAATGTGTGTGTGTGTGTGTGTATGGGTGTAACCATCAGTTTTGAAAGAGATGAGAGGGCAAGGAAGAGGAAAATTTCTCTCTTTAAAAGATAAACACATGCATATATATAATTTCATATTTGACTTTTGAGGCTTTTTCAAACTTAATCAAATGTGTGTATATGCATGGGAGTTGTGGTGATCTTCAAGCTTTAAATTTGGCAACCAAAAGATTAAAACCACACATATTACACTAACATATATTTCTATAACATTAGAATTATTAATTGACCTAACTCAAAACAAAGTTTAGTAATACAATGACTTATAAATTTCTATTCAACAAAATAATCTCTTATAAGAACTTATATCAATACCGTAAATATTTTAGAATTTATTTTTACAAAACTCAATTCTCTAAAAAAAATATAAAAAATATATAACTAACAATTTTCTCAATCAAATCCATTAATGAATTTAAATTTCTATTCTTATTAAATTCATTTATGAAAAAACTTGAGGATTATAGTAATTAATTTCATACAAATAATATATTAGTAATTATTTTATATAAGAACCTTAGACATGTATTAAACTCAAAAAGATGTAAACTACATTAAAATTTTAAATGTCCACTCATAAAAAAATGTAACCAATACTACGAAATTATATGATCCTATAGTGGATAAAAGTAAAAAAAACTCTAATTCAAAATCGTTATTTGTTATCATCTATCACCGCAAACGCCTTCCCCAGTAAGAGCTTCTAATTTAATAATGAAAGATGCCACCTGTTAAGCATGTTATATTGCGTCACATCGTTGGAATCTTATTGGCAGAGAGTACAAGCCAAAAAGAGACCGAGTACACGTCATTAGGAGAAAGAAACATAACAATAATATTTGAGTAAAGATGTGCACGTGATCGTAGAACTGGGACTTTTCCTTTGTCTACGAATACGAATAGCCCCACCCATGCGATGCCGTTTCAATACAGCCAACTTCAAGAGGGATATATAACTATCCACAATCCTTTAATTTACAACCCAGTTGGAGGGGTAGGGAGAGAGAGACACCTTAAAGATGGGAAGGGGGCAAAAAAATAAAAATAAAAATAAAAAGCCTAAAGAATTTCGTAAAAAAGGCTTCTCTCTTTTCCCTCCAATTCATTTAAACAACTCCCTCCTGTCCTGTGTAGAGAACCATAAGACTTTGCCTTGGCGGTAAATAAAAAAATCCCCAACTGCCATTTGAAGAACAATAGGCCAACGGCTATCTAACTAAAAAGGCAAGGCAATATCATTGCAAATAACACTAACGACTTTTTGAACTTCACAAATCCCACCGAAATTTCTAACGGAAAAAAAAAAAAAAAAAAGAAAGAACAACATAGTTCCCCTTTCCCTACTCAGTATTTTATATATCCAGGCTTGACAAAATTTCTAACATTCACCCTAATCGATCTATCAGGTATCTGTGCAACAGGTACTCCCACCACCCACCTTTCATGCTTGATAAAGATCAATCATCACCAGCTAGAGATTCAGATGAAACTACTGCCACTAACGCTGCTTTTTTGAAGACTTTGAGTACTCTACAACATCATCATCATCTTCCCCTCCATCCTCACCCATATCATCATCCCTTTTCCTCTTAGGTTCAGAAGAAGATGGAGGTAAGATTTCATTTTCATCATCAACTTCCTCTTCTTGTTCTTCATCTTCATCGTTTCCTGCTTCCAAATCACCACCACCACCAGATTCTTCCCCTTCGACCTGACCCACTGGCTGAACAAGATATCCATCTCCAAAGTCTTCTTCCTGCCATTTTTACAAAAATTAGTGAGACACATAACAAAGATCATACAAGAAGCAAAAATAATGATTACAAAGCAGCAAAAAACATGGGCAGAAAACAGAATTCGAAATAAGACAGCCCAGCACAAATCCGCACACACAAAATAAACACAGAGAACTCACAGCCAAAATAAAAACCACAGAAAAATTGAGAAACATGGCAATGTTGTGCAACAGAAAAGTTTAAGTTCAATCAAAATTACAGCACACAAAGTGCAGAAGGGCAAAAAATAAATAAAATAAAATCTTGAATAGCAAGACATAGCAAAACCTGCATGTTGAGTGCAATACACCATGGTGCAGCACACGTTTATCGCACTATCAAATTCAAAAACACCAAATATGTAAAACTGACAGCTTAGAGATGGATTCTACTCATGCAAAAAATCACATTTCTCAAAAGTTAATTGAACAGGTATTCTTTCACAGCAAGACCAAAACAATTTCCAATATTGCCTCACAACAAGCCAATTGCATGTCTTACAATACAATGTACAACCATCTGCAATAATGCAAAAAATTGCTGCCCATTTTCTAGGTTTTCAAGACCTTTAAACAACCCTAATCACACAACCATAGCTACTCTACTACAGCCCCTCTTTTAAAAATATATAAAAATAAAATTTCTCGATACAATAGAGAAACAAGGCAAGATCAGATTTAAAAATCACATACTTGATCAACCAAACACTATACAAAACCACAAAAATTATGATGATCATTAAAACTGAGCAAGCCAGAAAAACCTCCTACTCAAAAGAAAATGCTGTAATTATTGGATCAGGAATCACGCAGAATATAACCATCTTAAATAAAAGAAAACACTTAATGTTGGGGTTTTGAGCAGCCATATGTAACATATGGGGTAAATTGTGATAGTAAAATCAGCAATACTAGCTTGAGTTAAGCACTCCCAAGCAGAACATTTCATTTCACATACTACAGAACAAGAAATAAGCACCGAGAATCATACATAAAAATTATCAGTAAAATGAATCAAAAAATGCTCGTAAATGGGCAAGAAAAGGCCATGCCTCAGGCATCAACCAGAATGCTAATTTTGACGTCAAAAGACTGAAACCTAACCTGTCATTGCACATGAAAAATCATGATGGTGTCAAATAAATTCTATAACACAACATATATAAACTTTAAGTAATGCTGCAGAAAGGACAAGTCTATTAATAGCCGGAAAATCAGTATCAGTAACCCATATGAAACCATTCTCCTTACTAAGACAGAAATCTCACCTCTTCTTCACCCTCATCATCCTCTTCAAATTCCCCATGATCAATTCCCTGTTCATCCTCGCCAGTCTCTCCATCATCATCTTCATCAGCCTCATCCTCGCCTTGTTCATGCCCATCAATCTCCCCTTCCGTACTAACCAATCTACCCGTACTCTCTGGTTCACCATACTCCCCTTCATCATTATCTACCTCCTCTTCTTCATCCTTCCCACCTTCATCCTCGTCATCGTCATCGTCATCGTCGTGGTCGTTATCTTCATCCTCGTCATCTTCAACTCCATCTTGCTCATCGTCACTATCTTCTATCTCATGCACCTCAACGACATCATCATCATCTTCATCATCAACCTCTTCACCCGAATCATTCTCCTCAGCACCCTCCCCCTCCTCATCATCGTCTCCACCGTCACCCACAGCCTCAACACGGATCCCATTTGCTTGATGGCTCGATCCATTCGCTCTCCTCACTGTCTCGGTCTCCTCCTCATCTGCATCACTCTCCTCATCCTCATCAACATCCACAATCCCCTCACCACCCTCACTATGCCCATTACTCAACCCATGTGGCCGTTCATCCCCATCAACCTCACCACTGCCTGGATCACCCTCATCATCCTCCTCTTCATCGTCATCCTCATCATCATCACTCTCCGGTCTCTCATTCTCCTCTGCATCCATCTTGTCCAAATATTTCAAGGACTTAATCAACCCAAAAACCCTAGACCTATAATCCTTAACCCTAGTTACCGGACACTCGTATAAATCAAGAGAAACAAGCCCCAGCTGTGCAAGCGGAGCTAGATCATCAATATACTGAATCCGATTATTCGACAAATCAAGATCCCTTAGCAACCCTAAACCAGCTTCAACCAAAAACTCCAAACCTCCTGATATTCGGTTATCAGACAATATCAACTTCCGCAAATTCCTTAACTTAGGAAACTGTTCGAGGGACGACAGGCCTATATTCGCAATCGATAAGTGTTCTAAATTAACAAACTTCTCCAGAAGGCTAGAAGAAGGAAGTCGTCCTTGAAAACACTTAACGGCACCGTCTAGCGTTAGCGTTCGGGTAGCACTAGGGTCTGTCTGGCCCTCTAGAGCAGCTTCCACTGCCCTTTCCCAGATCTCATCCATCAATCTAACCACCCAAAATCCACTTAATAAACGAAAACCTTGAAACACACCTCCACAGTAAATGTAAAGTAAACGACTCTACGTATGAAAAATATTCAAAATTTTTTTACATTAGAACATCCAGTCGATAGATGACGAACTCGAACTTACCTAACAGAAACAATATCTTGAATAAAACTGCTTCTCCACACACTCAAGCCCTCACCCTAGATGGTAATTGAACGAAACCCTAGCTTGGAAGAAAAAACACGAATTCTGAGAATCCAAAACAGCGATAAGCCCTAATTTTTATGCAGGCAGCTAATTTAAGACCTGATTTTGGCCTTGTTTTTCCCCCCCTTCACTCTCTTTTTTATTTTCCTCCCTTTTTCTGTGATCGATTTGTTTGATGGCTGAGAGGCGTGTGACTTTATTGGACGAGTCAGGATAGGGTCAGGGAGAGTGAACCGGACCCGCATGGGTCGATGAATCGGAACCTAGGCGTTCTTTTAAGTTCTAGAAGTGGTCTTTTCATTTTTTTTACTAATTTTTTTTTTCCCTATGTATTTTAATGGTGGTTTCAATGGATAGAATTTGAACCGTTGGATTAAAAATAGATGAGAATTAGTGATATGGAAAAATGGAAGGTCAAGAAGCAAGTTTGGTGTTATCACGCCCCAATGGGTACCCTAAACGTGATAGGCCGCTATATGCAATATTAAAACGTAAGAATGACTACCTCAGTCACTCGAAAGCTTCCATATCGGTACAAGGCTTATGTTCACATCAAAGGGAGACCGGTGAAGTAATGCATTTTAAGATATTAACAGCGGAACATGCAAAATAACACTTAATATATTTTATTGAAATATAAAGTCTTACAACTTCTAAGGAGCATTCCCCCGATAAAATTCATAACAACATTCTCTTACTAAGATAAATAACAAAGGCTAGAAGGTTTTAGAAGAAATCTATTCTAAGACTTCAAAATAAAATTCCTCCAAAAGCTTCCCAAAATAAGGATTCTACCCAGGTGATCAAGATGGTCTCGGGTGCAAAAAGATCACCCTGCAATATCAAAAATCTATAAGGATGTAAGCATAACTAACTTAGTGAGATATTCATTACGCAAAAGTACTCATAACAAGCAATCAACTAAGTTTATTAATTAAGCATATGAAATGTAACAACCATATAATCAAATAGTACATACGACTATCCGGTTTCATATGTGTGATGGATTTACCCCTCCATCGGTGGTCAGGGAATACTTTGAACTGGGCCTCGAACGACCTCCTTAAAAGTTTGCGCGCGTCTTGGGATTCCAACGAACCGTACTACTAGTCCCGGGCTTTCCATACCCAAAGCGATCAATCCGGCTTGGCTACACCTTGAGGTCGTATTCCCCGAACGTCCTAACCCTCAAGATGTAGCTAGGCAGCTTACCTTTCCGATCCCATGCTGCGGAGTAGTAGCAAAATTTCGAAATGATATTCTAAGTGATATGCATGAGCAATTTATTATATTAGGATTCCAATATGACATTAAATCATTTAAAGCGATCAAGCAATAATTACACACATAGCAATATACACATAGAAGCAATTATATCAATCACAGATCGAGTTCCGATATACTTATCGTTCATTGATCGCACATAACAATTCATATACATAATTCCAATGATACCCCACATGCATATCAATTTTATCTTTTCCTAACATCTGGTGCTCTATTCAACAAGCACATGCTAGAATACATAAACATAAAGGAAACTCACTCGTTCATAGCGTTCTTCTAGGAGTCGAAGTAATCCTCGAGGAAGAGAAGATCTTGGTCCTCAACAGCTAAACAAAAGAAATACCCGAAATGAGTATTTCATCCAAGATCTACTCAATTTCTCTAATTCTATCTTATTGAATTCGTCAAAATCGTATGAATGGAAATCCCAACTTAAAATAGCCATAACTTGCTCATTTTAACTCAGAATTTCGCATATTATATACCAATTTCTACATACTCAAAAGATCTATCTATTTCTAAGGTTATTTTTATCAAAAGAAGTTATTTGGGTCTCGGAATAGTAACGTACAAATTTGATACGAAAATTCCAATTTCAAAACTTAAGTTTCAAACTTTTCTTCATTCAAGAGCTTTTGTACAAAAATAAAGATATTTTGTATGGTTGAAAAATCCTTGAAAAAAAAATATATATATTATATATAGACTCAACTGTATGCATGAATTTAGTGGTGTTGTCTCGACAATGATTTTGTAAAACAAAATATCTTAAAAGTGAGGAAAGCTAAGACTTTGAAAAGGAATTAGTTTTGTTAGGAAAATTTCTTAATTTACTATAAGTGAGCATCTCCTTCTTTTAACTCAATTTCTTAAATTTTCAAAAAGTAATTTTAATCTTTTAATATTCTTACAACTTTATTTCTAATGGCTAGAAAATGTATTTTTCTAAATATTTCTTGGTTATGTGTTCTAAAGTTTTCTAAAGTTAGATCCACTTTAAAAGAATAATATCAATGATCTTATAAGTTAATTTTGAAAAACTTATCTGAACTTTAGTATTTTAGAGTGTTGGCAGAAAACTTGATAAATGAATTTAGGACAACTTTTGGTTAAACAAGGAATTAAGTTTAAAGCAACTTTCTTATTTTATTGGTTTGAAAAGAGAGTTTGTAATAACTTTACTTTATGTATTTCTTGATAAAATCATATATAGTGTTATTACTAAAACTTGAGCTAAACTTATCTAATCTTAAAAAATATTTGTTAAGATAAAACTTTAAGTTTTTATGGAGAAATTATTCCTTATGTGACAAAATTTATTTTTAAAGAGGGTTCTTATTTTTATTACTTAAGAAAACTCATTTTCATTATGGTTGAGACAATATGAACATGTTCATGCATGAATGAGAATATGTAACTATGAGAAATGTAATAAAAACAAGATAATAAGATGAATAAAATAAGAGCATAAGTAAGGTTAAGTATTGGGAACCTTAGCTTCATCAAGATATCCCAGGACTAAGAATAGACTAGTCCCAAAAAGAAAAGAAAAGAAAAGAAAAGCAAAGCAAAGAAAGAAAATTGTTTTGACCTGATATGGATAAGTCTAAGACTAGAAAGACTAGTTTTAATAAAAAAAAACAAGTAAATAAATAAATTGCAAGACATAAATAAATAACAAATGAGCTTATATGCTCTAAATAAATATATATACATAATATACATAATACTTTATATAAGTTAGATTAGAACAAATAATAATAACAATAACAATATCAACATAATAATAACATAAAGAAAAGAATAGAAACATGAACAAAAACAAAACATGAACATATTGTTGCTTCTTTAACTCTCATGAGTCTAAGAAACATACACTAAGCTCATGCTAAGTTGTATGAACATGATAAATGAATAAGATAGATTTTTACCTGAGGTTTATGTGTTTGTAGAAGAGGAATGGAATGGTTCGTAGCAATATGTGGGAGATGGTTTTATGGAGGGAAGAGAG
The DNA here is from genome assembly GCA_024138025.1 of Combretum micranthum. Classification (NCBI taxonomy): domain Eukaryota; kingdom Viridiplantae; phylum Streptophyta; class Magnoliopsida; order Myrtales; family Combretaceae; genus Combretum; species Combretum micranthum. The sequence goes on along the minus strand of JAMXBD010003159.1, from coordinate 28,177 downwards.
GATTTGGAGAGTATTTGAGAGAGATTTTATGGAGTGATTTTGGTAGAGTTTTAGTAGGAAATAAGTTGTGTGAAAGAATGGAGGAATGGGGTATTTATAGAGTTTTGGAGTGGAAATTAGATGCAATTAAATAAATTGAAAAAAAAAAACAAATTGTGAGTGATGAGAGAGAGGGAGTGGACGGCAAGGGCTTACAAGAGAGAGAAAAATTGATTAAATTTGTTGTTTTGTAATAAAAAGAAGTAATATGTAAAGTGTGATGTGATTAAAGTTGTATGGGGAAGGTAAATTGTAAGGTATAGGAATGGTAAAGTGTAAGAATAGAGTGTAAAAAAAAAGTAGAGATAGATAAATAGTAGAAAAGTACTATGAATAGTAGACTAGACAATTAAAATACCGGTAGTAAAGAAAATACGTGTAAACGGCCTATATCTGATATTTTTAGTTACCGAGAAATTCTAAAATTGATATTTTTGAAAACCTTATATTTTTACGAGTCTATTGGTGTTGTCGGAATATTTTCACTATCTGGTGCACCAGGGCATTGTTTTTGAAAACTGATCCCGTTTAGATCCGAGATACTAGAAAATTACGAATATGATATTTTTAAGCTTTCCTATGTTATTACGAATCATATTCCACAATTATTTCAACTTCGTTTTCTAGGGTTTAAGAATACGGGATTACCGGATCTAGATTCGCTAAACTAAACATATAACTAGGTTAATTTTAGGGTTCCAGTTTGACTTCCGATTCTTAGGGTTTACTTATATTTACCGAAAAATTTGAGAGCTTACAAGTGTGTTTGTTTTTGAAGAGGTAATTGGAAGGAGATTCCTCTCAATACGTCATGCGTGCTGTAGATATCCCGATGATTATAGTTTGACATGAGATTTGAAGAAGATCATGGAAATACCACTAAAGATAACAATGGGGATGGATGGAGAGTGGAGAGAAGCATTGCATGTTTCTAAGTTAGAACTTTTGGGTAAACTATCCATGAAATGAAATAAACCGATGCATTGCTCCGTTATTCATGGCTTTTCATAATTTTTCCTTTTTCATGTTTCATGGATTTTAAATAAATAAAAAACAGGACAAATGATATTTTACATGTTGCTCTAGTATGAACTAATGAGCGATATATTTGTATTGCATGTGTAAAAAGTATACAAAATTCTTACTTTTATAATAAATACTGTAATATACAAATAAATAAATTATAAAGAAGGGAAAATGTATCATTTGATTTAAAATAAGAGGGTTCTATGGTCAACCTTAATAATTATAAATATGTTTTATCATGTGGCAGACATGTTATATGAAGACAAGATTTCACAATTCAAGGTCGGTTAGAGATCACTGGCCTATCATTTTATGCTACCGACGTAGACTCTGTGCCCTGGCGGCATTGGAGGCGGCTTTCAACAAAACAGAATTTTCTCCGAATGTGTTAAGCTACCAGCTTTTGGACTTAGGCCACCAGCTTGCAATACCAACTTATAACATGCGTTTTATGTTGTTTTTAGGGTTTTCTCATGGCTTTTAAATAAATCCTTAACCTAGCTCTTTTTCATAACATATCTTAAGTCTTTGGAAACCTTAAGGAGAAACAAGATTCAAGATCTAGGTGAGTGGGTTCTTCTTAATCCTTTGGTGATCTAAGAAAATTGTTTTTCTAAGTTCTTTGTATTGGTTTTGTAAGAAAACAAATTCTTGGAGGAATTTGTGGAGAAACCCTAAATTTTGTTGGAGATTTTGTGATCTACAATCAAGGAGAATCAAGATCCAAAGTTATAGGTTAATTGAGTCTTTTCATTTCTTTTAATAATTTAAAGGTAAAATTTTTTCTAGATCTCTTAGTGGTTTTTTAAAAAAGTCATAATTTTAGGAAGAGTATTAGGAGAAATCGTATTCTTTGGGGATTGTAAATTTGTTTTCATCAAAGGAGAAAGATGTGTAGTTTAGGATTTGTAATTCTTTCTAATTTAGAATTTGAGATGATGTGGGATTAGGGTTATTTTATGAAGACATGTTCTGATTGAGAAATTGGTTATGAATAGGTGTTTTGTGGAATTAGAGTTTTCTGTTCTCAACGAGATTACAAGTATGACCTTATCTTGCTTATTGTTTGTGCTTGTAGGCTTAAAATTATAAGCTGATCTAACTTTTATTTGGTTTAAAATTGAATTTTTGCTACTTTTGCTCGGCTGTGGTTAGTAAAGACCAGGTAATACTGTGATACTAACATAGCACCCTGATGATCTATGTGTGATGTTGTCCTTAGTGGACTTGTGCACAGAGAGGATTTCGATAGTTTTGGAGCGATGCGAAAATAGTACCTAGGGTGTGTGGGAGTTCCCAACACCAATCTATGTATATATTAACTATTTTCAATATTGGTTTTTTTACGAAGTCATGAGTACTTCAGGTTTGGGATGAACTGCAGATAGTCCTGAACTGTATTGTTTGCCTGACTAATTAAAGATAATAACCTATGCTTGTTACATATGAAAATGCATGTGAAATTATTCGTTGTCTGCTCATGCGCATGTGATTTATGGTATGGTGTACTAGGCCTTTATGCTCATTCTTTTAGCTTTTTCAGGAATAAGTGAGGATCCAGTGGTGTTTGACTTATTTGGCTACAACGTACATGTAGATTATGGGAATGATGATAGTAGACTTGATTATCTTGCTGACTCCTAGTGATGCTCCGGATTAAAGATAGTTAATGGAAGACCTTGTGAAGTTTTACTTTTACTGTCACGTCCCAAATGGTACCCTAAATGTAACAGTCCGCCACACTTAATATTAAAGCTTATGTATGACAACCTCAGTCATTCCCATAAGCTTTGATATTAGCTGTAAGGCATGCTCTTACAATACTTAGAGGACCATACTTTGAAATATGAAGCTTAAGAAGATACAATAACAAATTAAGAAATGCAAATCATAATAATCATTCATTCATAATAATTGTCTTATAAGACTTAGGGGCATTCCCCCATCAAAATACTAGAAACTATTACAATAAATTTTCTATGAAGTCTACATCTAAACTAATGCTGAACTTTATATAAAATTCCTTAACTAAAAAGGGAAATACTTTACTGCAAGGTCCCTGTGGCTTCAAACACAAATAGCTAAACTACGAAAGATATTTATAGGGGTATGAGCTAATAGGCTTAGTGAGAATTATTTCCATAAGTAAATACCTGAGTAGCGAAAATTCAAACAAGTTATTTAAGCATTCAAGTGAAATGCAACATACACGTGAGCAAGCAAGGCATATAGTTTTCCGGGAACTATATGTTGATGGATTTACGCCCTTTATTTGGGGTTTGGTGATAAGTAATCTCAAAACGAGTAGTTTTAGTTAAGTTATGCTTTCGATCATTACTGCTAAGCATATTAAGTCTACTCGGGTTGAGTCATGCTTTCGGATTACCGCCAAGCATTGGTGTAATTCCATGTTGCCAAGCAAACGCTTTCGATCATAGCTGCCAAGTGATGCTTTCGACCGTGTTACTATCCTTTTCACCCAAGGATAATAACCCCATGCACTGTGACTCACTTCGTGGTGTGCATGAATCGATTTATTTAAGATATCATAGTATCATTATTATCAATTTTAAGGTGATCATGGAATTTCAGACATATAAGATTCTATACTAAGATAAGCAATTTTTTACAATCAATTCTCGCCTCGATATTATTAATGTTCTTTCATACAACTTTACATACATAGCATTTTGTGTGAACCCCGATTTTCTTGGTCATCAAGTAAACATCAGAAACCGGAAACTAAAACCCTAAACCGAATTAGTATAAGCCCTGTGAGAGAAACCTAGGAACCCTAGATTCGGTTTTCCTTCGGTTTCAAATTAAAAGAACTTTTATAAGATAATTTAATGTGGAATATTATTTTAAAGTATATTTCAAATCATAAAAAGTTCTGATTTCGAAAATTTTTCTATTTCGAGCCTCCCGAGCTCCATTACGGAAAAGCGAGCCTCGAACTAGATATTCAGAAAAATATTCTGGAATACTCTTTAGAACCGAAATTTAATAAGGATTTCAAAAATATAAGTTTATAATTTTTCAGATTATAAAAATTATAGTTATAGCCTTTTTCCCGTATTTTCTTTAATACTGGTAAAGTAAATGTTTTGTCTACTATTCATTACTATTCATAAGTACAACCTGCTGCACACACAACCCATACCCTAATCTTACATCCTTACAAACACTCAATTATATTTTCTTTTTCAAGAAATTTTTGTCTCTTAACAAATTATTACATTCAATACTTTTTATTACATAAATTACAAATTAAAACAATTTCAACTCTCTCTCTCCTCTCTAACCTCTCAAACCGCCCCAACGCCCCCAATCCCCCACCCACCCCCCCCCCTCCCCCCCTCACGCGCGCGTGCGCGCCAAATATTGCCTCCATTGGTTTTATTTTATCTCCTTTTTATAATTAAAACAAACCCTAATTCACTCACTATATAATAATCTTTTACTTTTCTCTCTTCTTCATTTACTACATTTGTTTCAAAACTCACAAAAATCCTCTCTATTCTCTCCCTCTAGCCGTGAGCTCCCACCACCACACACACACACACACACACACACAAGCTTCATTTCTTCTTCATTTTTCTACTTGATTCAACTTTAGGTGATAAATCCTAAGCCTTTTTACCATTTAATCTTGTAATCATAAGCTTATTTATGAGTATTTTCACATTAAATCCCCATGAACATTTGCTAGGGACAAGAGAATACTAATACATGAATATCAAGCCATCACAAGAGTGGATCTTGTGTTTAAATGTGTTTTCATCAAATGATCTTCATGTTCATGCATAAAATAGTAGAATAAAGTAAAGATCTTGCATAAAAACCTATGTTCATGCTTTTAAACTTCATTTCATGCATCATAAGTAGTAGATCTAGCATTTAGATAATCATATTATACTTGACATTCATGATCTCATGAATATTTTGTGTTTTCATTCATTAATGCTCATAAAGGCTTTGTCTTGTGTATATAAATATTGTAGTTAGTAGATCTTTAAGTAAATAAGATAATGAACTTAAAAAGGAAAGGTTTTTGTTTGAAATGTTCAAAGAAAAGTTCTTATGACTTCAAAGCTATGTTTTAAAAACCCTTTTATCAACTCTAAAACTCATATTTTATATGAAAAATGAAGGGTATAGGTAATAGATATCATTAAGTAATGATTTTTATAAGTTGAAATGAGTTTTGATGAGATTAATGTGTAAAACAAAGTAGAAATAAGATAGGAAATTTGAGTTACTAGTTAACTTGTGAAATTCGTAATTTTGGATGATGGCCATAAAAACACCTATTTTTCAAGCTCAAAATAAAAGTTTTATTTAATAAATGAAGTCCTTAAGGAATAGGTATAGTAAAGCCTTAAATTTTAATGCATTAAACAAGTTTTCTTAAAAGAATCATTTAAAAACTAAATTTCCCAAAATTCGGATTTTGGAATAAACCTTATTTGAAAACATGTTTACAAAGTATAAAATGGGAATTTTTATGTAGAAATGAAGCTCTTAGGTAATAGATATAATGAAGATTCAATTCTAACAAAGATAACTAGAAATTCCTAAGAATTAATCCCAAAACACAAGTAAGTTATCAAATTTAGGAAACTAGATTTCTCAAAAGTAGTTATTCTTGAAGTCTTCCAAAATAAAGAGTTCTAAAATTTTTTTTTAGTAAAAAATCATCAAGATCATGCATACATCAAGCTCATCACATGTTATTCATGTAGCAAATCATTATATTGCATGTATAATTGATTTATCAAGTAGAAACATTTCAAACATTTACAAAACTATTTTTCGAAATTGGAAACCGTTACTGATCAGAACTGATCCTTCTTTTTCATGAACCAAACATTTTCAAAACTTGAAAATAATATTAGAATTAGATAGATCTTTCGAAGTAGATAGAAATCGATATATAATTTGCGAAATTCTAAGTTAAAATGATCAAGTTATGGCCATTTTAAGTTGAAACTTCCGCAAATAGCGAGAATTACAAGTTTTCTAAGCTTTGATATATAGCTTGGATTAGTTAAGTGATGAAATACTTATTAGTGTATTTCTTCCTTTTTAGGTGATCCCGTAACCGATGGACCTTTACCACTGGACTATTACTACTAAAAGACCGGTGATCCATGGCCAGGTGAGTATTACTTTCTATTTCAATTATTGTTTGTGATTGTAATGGTAGTTGCACTAGATACTTGGCAAAGATAAAATGGATATGCATGATGGGGATGAATGGGAATTATATATGATTGTTGTTGACATGAGAAATCGAATATAAGAATATCGAAGCTAGGTGATTAACCATTGCTTGTATAGATGGAATAGGATTATTCATCTGCGATTATTGATTGATCACTTGAAGAATTGGTATAATTGAATATTCAGAATTAAAAGTAAATATGAACTCATTCATATCATAATGGGGATGGAGCATTCGCATTTTTTGGTTTTTTGTGATCCTAAACAGTGTAAAAGTTAATTAATCGTGATCCATAAAATGAATTAATGAGTTGGTTAATCGTGATCCATAAAACGAATTTATAAGTTGGTTGATCGTGAGCCTAAACGGCATCGTATTGCAGGATTCGTAAATCTGCTAACCCGGGATGGAGGGCGTAAGTCCATCTACATATGATTTTCGGCTGGTCATATGTTTGTTGATTTCACGTGTTTGACGCATATTACTTGTCTGATTAATCACTTGTTTGATTGATGTATTATAATTGTAATCTTGGAAGTTCTCACTCACTAAGCTAGTGTAGCTTATGTCCCTATAGTTTTTATTTATTGCAGCATGAATTCATATGGCTTAGGCTGAGACAAGCCACAGCTCAAGTATAGGAGCTAGGCATTTCCTCTAGAAGTTGTATTCATATTTGATTAGACTTTCGTAGGAAACCAATAGACTCTGGATGACTGTAATAGATCTCTAAATATTCTTTTGTGGGGGAATGCCCCTTAGATTTTGTAACTAATTACTTATGTGTTTTGATTTATTTTCTAATGCTATTGAATGCTGAATTAAACTCTTTAACTCCATTGGGTCGAGCATTCTATTATCATAAAGGATGCCTTACATCTATACAAGACTCCCGAAGGACTTGGGTAGTAATTCGAGAGTCTTATATGGTATGTGGCGGACTGTTACGTTTAGGATACCTCTGTGGGGCATGACATTTTGTCTTTCCTTAATTCTAATACATCTATACTACAAGCACAATCAAGTACATAATTTAAGAAAATAAACTCACGTTGCCATATCAATACTTCTTCTAGATGGATGAGTCAATCGAACAATTCACTTAGTCGAAATAATCTTCGAGATATGGATATTCTTCCTCGAGATTACCTAGTCAAGAAAAATACCCATAATGAGTATTTCTTGATAACTCTTTTGAAATTTGACAAACTATATCATGAGAAAGTCAAAGTTCGTATAAGACAATTCTAACTTAAAATAACCACAACTTGGTCATTTTAACTCAGAAGTGTGCATATAATATACCGTTTTCTACCTATTCAGAAAGATCTATCCATTTCTTAAACTGTTTTCATCAAATTAAGTCATTTAAGCTCCAGAAAAGTAGTGATTAGATTCACCAAGAAATTTCTTATCCCAAAAACATTTGTTTCCATCATCAAATCATCCAAAAATTGCTTTAATAAATACTTAGTTATCTATATAGTTGAGAAATTCATTTTTATAGATGTATAGCTCATATTTCATACATGTTCACGGAGTTGTTGTCCAAAACAAAATTTTTTAGTAAAAACAATGTTAGTTAGAAGTTTGGGAAAATCATAATTTACAAGAAATCCTTTTGTAGACTCTTTAATGAAGCTTTTGGTTCTTTTTGTTTTCAAAGAGCATTTTATATTTATTTTCTTTGATGACTTTTATTCAAAAATGAATATCTATTTTTCCTTTTGGAAACTTCTAACACTAGTGTCATTTTTTCCTATTAGTTTTCTATATATTTCCTATTATTCTGATCTTTTTAAATCTTGGTTTAAAAACTTACATTTCCTTCATATCATGCTTTTGAGGAAAACATTTTCATAACAAGGAATCATCTTCCTTATTTTTAGAAAACAACTCTATTACTTCTAAAGTTATAGTTTTAGAAAAAGCCTTTCAAAAGGATGATATTTCCAAAGTCATAATGAGTTCTTCCTAAAGCTTTGAGAAAATAGATTCCTTTTATAAATTTTGAAAATTCTAAATTTCTTTTAGGACTTTCCTTTGGTGACAAAAATCTCTTTTGTAAAAAGTATAGTTTAAATTTAGTAGTCTAGAAAACAATCTTTATTTTGTGCAAGTATGAGAATAATAACAAGCAAAATTATAATAACAAAATAAATAGCAAAAAATATAAGTCAAGTATTGAGAGTCTTAAATTTGAATCAAGGCTCTCTGACTGAGAAATAGACTAGTCTCGAAAAGAAAAGAAAATTGATTTTGATTTGATAAGGACAAGTCTAAAACTAGAAAGACTAGTTTTAAAATAGCATAAAAGTAAATAAATGCAATAAAAGTAAATAAATTGCATTGCATGAAAATAAATAAATAAATAACAAGTGAGCTTATATGCTCTAAAGAATATATATATATATATATAGATACATAAATATATTTAATTAGATATAGATAAGAGTTAACATAATAGCAACAATAATATGTGCAAAACATAATAACAACATAAAAATAAGAAATTGATTTTCATGAATAAGAACAATACACGAACATAGTGTAGCTTCATAACAATAAGATTAGGAAACTCATACTATGGTCATGTAAAGTTACATGACATGGTAGAAAGAAATATGAAAAGAAGTTTTTACCTAAAGAGGATAGGGGTAGTATGAGTGAATGGGTTTTAGGTGTATGCAGAAGAAGGTTTGGGAATATTTTGGGAGAGTTTTAAGAGAGTATTTGGAAGAGTATTTGAGAGAGTTTTGGTAGTGAATTTGTGGGTAGAAGAAGTGTGAAAGAAATGAAAGAGGAGAGGGGTATTTATAGGAAAATGAGGAGTGAAATTGTGTGATTTAATTAAAGAAAAAATTAAAAAAAAAAGAAAGAGAGAGGGGGGGTGGGGGGCACGGCCACTTATGGAGAGGAGAAAGAGAGATGTGATTTTTTTTTTTATATTTTTTGTATTAAGAGTAATAATATGTAAGATAGATGTGATATAAAGTTATGGAAAAGATAAAAAGTAAAGAAAATAGGTGTGTAGAGTGTAAGAGTAGGTGGTACAAAAAGTAGAAATAGATGAATAGTGTAGAATAGCAATGAATAGTGTAATATAAAGTAAATGTGACTAATACAGTACCGGTAGTAAGAAAATACGTGTATAATTGCGACATCTGATATTTTTAGTTACCGAAAAATTATAAAACTGATATTTTTGAAAACCTTATATTTTTACGAGTCCAATGGTATATCCGAAATATTTTTACTATTTCAAGTCTTAGGACACGTTTTTTGAAAACTGTATCCGTTCAAGTTCAAAACGAATTGTGGTTTGGCTAATCTGATCCTTTTAAGCTTTCTTATGTAATTACGAACTATTCTACACACTAATCTTTTACTTACTCTCTTAAGGTTACAAACACGGGATTACTGGACTCAAACTATTATGTCTAACTAGGGTTTTGTTTACTTTAGAGTTTCTGGTTGGCCTTCAATTAGGGTTTTGTAAGCTCCAAAAAATTTCAGTAAATAATTCCAAAATAAATATCGAAGATAAACTCTAAAAATGACTCCAAATTAAAACCGAATTTTGACTAGTCCTAAATCACGAACGAATCCAGAAATTTCCTAATCTTGAGAAAATGAGAATCCTTAAAAATAAAATAAGAACTCAACGGTCTTCAAATCCAAAACCACTACGTATGACAAATTCTATACTTAACTCTGACTTGTAAAATTGGGTAATATAGAACCCAAAAACAATTTTTAAAAAGTAAATAACTATAAACTTTCGGAAATAAAACTCAATTCATGAATTCCTAAAACATTAAGAGATATTAAATACTTACAAAAAAATAAAAATTTAAAATAAATTCTCTCAAACTAAATGTGATGTATAAACATAAACCCCGAGTTTCCAAATTGGCAAAGATCTAAACAGGAAAAAATCACCTGGGAACCCTAAGTGGAATATAGTAGTTTTAGTCCGACAATCTCGCACTCTTAACCCTAGACGCTGAGGTGTAGTTTAAGTGTGTAGAGTAACTCGTAATAATATAAGGTCGCTTAAAAATATCAGATTGGTAAATTTTTGACCTATTTAGAACCTATTTAGAACCCATTCAGATACAGACTTTGAAAAGCGTGTCCTGGGGCTCGAGATATAAAAAATATACCATAAATACCGTTAGACTCATATTTTCATAAGGATTTCAAAAATATCAGTTTTATAATTTTTCGATAATTATAAATATTTGATTTTGCGATTATATTCGTATTTCTTTACTACCGGTAATTAACTAGTCTTTTGCACAATTCACTACTATTCATTACATACTATTCTCATAAACCCTTATATTTTCAGATAAATATTTTATATATAGAAAATTCTTTTTTTCTAAAATTTAGTTCTTTTCGGGTTTTTACGGGTCAGTTCTGTATTAAGACCCAATACTAAAAATAAAATAAATTAATTTAACAATTGGAAAATATTTGAAAAATTTTTTATTCTCATAAAACAACTTTTTAGAATTTTTCGAGTTATAAAATATCATTTATAGCTCATATTTACGTATTTTGATCATACTAGTAACTTATTTGATAATTCACTAAAATAAATTGATTAATATCTTATTTTAATTGTGAAAAATCTGCTACAAATATTTGGAATGAATTTTCTATTTTTTTATTTTATTTATTAAGAAAGTACTCTTACAAACCCATACCTTTAGTACACCTTTTACACATCACTTCTTTTTCACTTCAATCTTTCTACACTTCACTCATCACTTCATGATAGATTTTTCTCCTCTTTTTGGCTGCCTTTTGTCCTTTGAAACACTCCAAAATTGATTAAAGTAAAGCTATTTCAACCATTCTTCAAGAAGCTACACATATCATTAATTACACATTACAATTTCAAGTCAAAAACCAACCAAATTCCTCTCCCTCTCTCCTCTATAATTCACGCAGTTTTGTGGATGTCTTGGCTGCCATTTATTTTTTTTCTCTTCATTTAATGTGTCTTTAACTCATTCTATCTTTCTCTCTCATTCACACATCAAACCTTTACCATTTCTCACACTTTTCCTCTCTATTTTTCCTCTCTTTCTCTATTCTTTTGTTCTTGTTCTTGCAAGAACACTTGCTGCTCCTATTCCTTATTTAAGCTCCCACACATATTTCTTCAAGATTCTTTGGTAAAACTCTTATCCAAAGCTTCCATAGATGATATAGGTGAAATATATTGAGAGTTTCATGCATCAAATGACATTCCATAAGCTTAAAAGCTAAGGATGATGATGCCAAAATGAAACACTCCTCTTATCCATAATTATTCTCTTGTATTATTATTATTTTCTTGCTAGAAGTAATTATATTTTGTAGATCTAACTTTTATGTAATTTTGATTATGTTTATGTTTAGATCTATGAGTTTATAGTTTACTACATGGATTTCTTTATATTTATGTTCATAGAAAGTAAATCTTAGTTTTGAACTCAAACAAAAGTGGTGAAATTCGTATCTAGGCAAGACCCATTTTTAAAAACCATTTTCCAAGTGTCAAAATGGAAGTTTTACTTGAAATAATGAAGGCTTAATGGGTATATATCATCAAGACTTCATTTTATATAGTTCAAAGGTGATTTTTAAAGCTTATTTTTCAAAACAAAATTCTATTTTTGGATATAGACAAAGGCCTAACTTAAAAATATGTTTTCCAACTCAAAAATGAAGTTTTTATTCAAGAAATGAAAGGCTCTTAAGATAGGATATGTAATGGATGAATTTTCATAAGTTTAGATAGACTTTATCAAAAGATATGTCCAAAAACAAATTTTGTAAATTCGGATCTCAACCAAGACCAATTTGAAAACCCATTTTTCAACACCAAAATGAAGGATTTGTTTAAAAAATGAAAGGCTTATAGAATAGGTATCAATAGGAGATGTTTTTGATAAGTAAATGGTAGATCTACTAATAAAGATTCTCAAAATAGGAAGAGATTATAAAGTATAAAATTTAAGTTTTATCCTAACATTGTGAAATTCTGATGGTTTCAAGACCATGCCTTAAAAACCCTTTTATCAACTCCAAAACTTATGTTTTATATGAAAAATGAAGAGTATAGGTCATAGATATCATCAAGCAATGATTTTTATGAGTTAAGATGGGATTTGCTAAGAAAAATATGTAGAACAAGTGTAAGCCCCGGAAAATTTCAATAATAATTTCAAGATGAACTTCGAAAATAAACCCAAAAAAATCACTCCAAATTAAAACCGAATTTCAACTAGTCCAAAACACGAGCGAATCTAGAAATTTCCAAAGATTGAGAAAAATAAGAATCCTTAAAAATAAAATAAGAATTCAACATGCTTCAGATCCAAAACCACTACGTATGACAAACTCTATACGTAACCCCGACTTATAAAAATAGGTAATATAGAACCCCAAAATCAAATTATTAAAAAGTAAATAACGATTAACTTTCAGAAATGAAACCCAATTGAAGAATTCCAAAAACGTTAAAAGATATTAAATACTTACAAAATAAAATGTAAAATAAAATTTTCAAATTAAATATGTTGTATAAACATAAAATATCAGTTTCCAAAGTGGCAAAGACCTAAACCGGAAAAACACCTGGAAACCCTAACCGGAATGCAATAGCCTAAGTCTGGCAACCTAGTGCCCCTAACCCTAGAGGTCGAGGCGTAGCTAAATATGTAGAATAGCTCATAGTAATATAAGTTTGTTTAAAATATCAGATTGATAAATTTTTTACCTATTTCGAACCCGTTCCGATACAGACTTCGAAAAGCGTGTCCCGAGGCTCGAGATATAAAAAATACCAATAGTACCGTTAGACTCATAATTTCATAATATTTCTAAATATATCAGTTATATAATTTTCGGGTTATAAAAGTTACAATTATAACATTTTTATCGTTTTTTCATTTTTATCGGTAATTGATTAGTCTTTTATACTATTCATTTTTATTTCATTATAAAATTTTATTATTCTTATAAAGCATTATATTTTTAGATAAATATTTTATTGTTATAGAATTTTTTTTTCTAAAATTTAGTTCGTTTCAGGTCTTTACGGGATCAGATTCTGTTTTAAGACCCGATACTAAAAATAAATAATTAATTTAATAATTGAAAAATATTTAAATTTTTTTTTATTTTCATAAATAATTTTTTAGAATTTTTCGGGTTATAAAAATATCAATTATAGCCTATATTCGCGTATTTTGATCATACCGGTAACATATTTGTTAAATTACTAAAATAATTCAAATAATTATTTAATTTTAAATATGAAAAATCTGCTACAAATATTTGGAATAAATTTTCTAATTTTATTTTATTTTAATTTATTTTATTAATAAAGTACTTTTACGACCCATACCTTTCAAGTACACCTTACACATATCACTTCATTTTCACTTCAATCTTTCTACACATTATCCCACAATTGATGGCAGATTTTTGACCCTATTTATGGCTGCCATTGTCCTTTATTTATTCCTATTTTGACTAAAATTAATTATATTTTAATTCTTTTTCAAAAAGTTACATTACACATTAATTATACAATTCAAATTTGAGTCAAAATTCAACAAATCCACTCTCTCTCCTCTCTCAATATTCGCGTGCAGCATGTCTTCTTGGCTGCCTTGTTTTATTTATTTATTTTCTCTCTTTTATTCAATTAAACACTCATTTTCTCTCACTCCTTCATTTACTCACTTTCCCTCTTTTATTCTTTAACTTTTCTCTCTCATTTTTCCTCTCTTTCTTCTTCATTTCCTCTTGTTCCTCCATGAAAACAAGCTGCCCCTTCTCCTTCCATGGCTTCTACACTTCATTCCTAAAGGTTTCTAGCCAATCTTCTTCCCAAAGCTCCATAGGTGATATAGGTAAAGTGTAATGAAGGTTTCATGCATCAAATGACCTTCCATAAGCTTAAAAGCTTAGGATGATGATGAAAAATGAAACATCCCTTTCTCTACTTTTATTATCTTGTATTTTCAATTATTTTCATGTTTAAAGTTGATATGTTTTGTAAATCTAAATTTTTGTGGCTTTGATTTTCGTTTATGCTATGGATCTTGTTATTTAAGTTGTTATCTTTGTTATTTCTTAGATTTATGTATAGATCTATCATCCACATGTCTATCTTAGTGATTCATGCATATTAAAACTAGTTTAGAAGACTAGATCTAGTGTTTTGAGTTCATAAAATGCATTAGATCTTTGTTTATGTTCACGAACACTTGCTATAGCATGATGATGATAGGAAAATTGTAGGAAACTCAAGATCTATTTTATTTTCAACAAAAACAACTTTGAAATTCGGATGAAAATGGAACCATATTTAGAAAAGTGGTTTTTCAACTTCAAAATGGTATTTTTCATTTAAAATGAAGGGTTAGGGTATAGATAACATAAATGAGTAATTTTGATGAGCAAAGTTTAGATCTATGAGTTTAAAGTTTGTTTTCATGGGTTTCATTAGGTGTATGTTCATATTATGTGTAGATCTTAGATTTGAACTTGAACAACATTGTGAAATTCGTATTTTGGCAAGACCAATATTTAAAAACCATTTTCCAAGTGTCAAAAATGTAATTTTTTCTTGAGAAAATGAAGGCTTAATGTATGAATATCATCAAGGCTTCTTTTTACAAGAATCAAAAGTAATTTCCAAAAGTTATTTTCAAAATAAAATTATATTTCGGATTTTGGCCAAGCCTATTTTAAAAACATGTTTTCCAACTCAAAAATGAAGTTTTTATTTAAAAAATGAAAGGCTCTTAGGATATGATAGTAAAGAATGGATTTTAATGAGCTTAGATATATTTTATCAAAAGATATAACCAAAAAATGAATTTCGTAAATTCGGATCCCAACTGTAGACACCTCATTTTGACATTCTTTTTGTCAAAATAAATACTTAGCTTAGTATATACATAATTAAAATAATTGAATTTTGCAAATTATAAATGTTAAAGCTAGGAATGAAAATTAAAAAAATAATAATATAAATCAATTTAATAGAAATAAATATAATAGATGTAATATGGATAATTAATATGTATAATGTAATTCAAATTTGTAAAAAAAAAAAAAAATAGTTCATCGTCTCCTACCTCTGGCCGCCCGATAGGGCGTTTTCAAGTCCATTTTTGACCCGTTTTCAAACTCGTTTTTTTACAAAACAAATACATATTTTGAAACTAGACATGGAGTACTTCATTTTGATATATAATTTGCATGTTTTCATAAACTATAACTATTTCAAATCCGGACTTGAAGTTGAAAAAAAATTCGTTTTTTACATTTTCGGAAAAAGCTTAAATCTCTGATTTTTTCTCTCAAAACGTGTTTAACATTAACATTATAACGTTAATGACAGCGAATGCAATTTAGAACCGTTTTAGTCCGATTTTTTCGGATAAAAATCAAAATAAGATATGAAACCCTAGATCTATAAATAGAGAAAAAAATAGAAAAGAAAGGGAGACGAAAACAAAGAACAGAAAAATTGAATAGCATCTGAAATTACTACTGGTGGATTTGCTATCTCTCTAACCTTCCTTGCTCGAAGACCTAAAACAGTGATTACTGGAACTAGCCAATTACTACGCCATTTCGCCATCACAATCTATCGAGGATCGACTCAGACTCTGTTACGTGTTCTACAATCACAACATTTCTTCGCATGAGTTGCTGTGGTTGGGGAAAAGCTATTGAGTGATCGGCTCGAATACTCGTGGAGTGGCGAGGATGTCATTCGGAAAGTCATAGTTCTTACTTCTGCTTTTGCCCCACGCGCGATTCAATCCAAGCTTTTACGTCGCTCGTCGCTCCGTCACCGGCCGTCCAACCTAAAACATTGCTGGTGCGTGTCTCTGATCCTCCCCACGCGCCCAATTCATTCCAGGTAAGTTTCAATTAATAATAATAATAATAATATAATAATAATAATAATAATAATAATAATAATAACAACTATATTATGATATTAAAAATAGGAAAATAAAAAATAGGAAAAATGAAAATAATTAGTATATGATTATATTTTCAAAATCTGTTATGAATATATTGTGTTTCAAAAAAATATTTTTTTTTCAAAATATGTAAAATTAGTATTAGTTTGAATCATGATAGTATAGCCATTATATAATTTTTTTTTCTCTTGTCAATAAATGAAATTGTCTTGTTCTAAAAAAATATTGAAATTTAGGGTTTATTTTTTTTTTGCCATGATCGATCTTGCTATGATAGTGTATAATCCTTGCACCTTTTCTTTGTGATATCGTTTTTTAATATTATGATTTTGTCAAATTTTGAATAATGAGATCTTGCAAATATTTGACATAAAAATTGTATTGATTACTTGATGAAAATCTTGATTTGGCTAAAGTCTGTTAATACCATGATTTTGAAATTATTAAAAGAACCTGATTTCATTATCAATATGCAATGTAATTAGAAACTTTGATATAATGTTAATATCATGTATGAAGTTTACCTATGTTATTGGATATGAGTTCATCTTGTTAACATTGATATCTTTTATTAATTTTATATATGATGATATATTGATTTAATTAATGTGCTTGACAATTGCCATGATATATAATTTTAATCCATTATTCAAAATCTTTTTATCACTTAGAAAAGTCAATTTTTTATAAATTGTTAAAACATAACTTGATAGTCCTTTTTGCATTAATATAGTAATGATTTTGTTTTCTTGTGATAAAATTGAATTTTTTTATATATATCATGTTAGGTATGTGTTCATAGAATTACATTAAGATCTTGTTATTGATAATATATATAATCATGCCTAATCATAAGGAATATATGAATTTTTTTAGTTTTAGGTTTACAATATTTGAAATTGTGTGATCATGTATGATGATTAGTCATTAATATTCCTTTTATGCCATGATTAGTGATGACCTTGATTGTATAATATTGAATTTTATGATTTCACCATATATGAAACCACATTGAAATCTTGCCCTTCATAATGTAATTTCAATGATATATAAATCTTGATTATGCCATGATATTGCTTTGTTGAAATTAGCTTGTTAAATATTGATATTCCTTATAATATTTTTATTCTTGATGATATGTATGATCAATTGATATGCATGATATGTGGTTATGATTTCTTGTTCAAAATTTTTGTCACCTAGAAAAATCCGATTTTCCATAAAATTGCTAAAACCTAACTTGATAGATTTAGGGTTCATGTTAAAAATATATATATATATTTTTCATAAAATTAACAAACTTAATGAACTTAAAGCGAAAAGATTTCGAAAAATTTTAAAATTAACCAACAAACTAAATTTTTCTAAAAGAACTACGTGTGGTCTGATCCCGATTAGCGGGTACGTAGGCACCTAAATGGGCGACTTAAAATATGTAAAAAATTATTTTTGTGAATTTTTTGATTTAGTTTAGTTTAGAATATATGAATATTGATAGAATTTGATAAGATTTGATTAATTTGAATATTTCGAGTTTTTAGATTATATATGATTATTGATTAGTATTTTTGATTAGACATATGTTTAGTTAATTAGATTTGATAAATAGTTTAGATTTTGAAATTAGGGTTTAAAAGAAAGCAATTTAAATATGGAAAGTTAAAGTGGTAACCGTTTAGGTTTTAATAGGTTAGCCCCCGAACTCAAGTTAATTTCTGGTTCTCGTTTTCAAAAAACGATTTTTTTCGCAGATCAGTAGCAAAACCAAAATCAACCTACCCATTGGTTTTGGTTTATTTTTTTCTCGACTTTAGTCGAGTGGCGACTCCAAAATATTTTTAAAAATTCAAAATTTCCTTTAATTCTTAGTCGAGGATTCGTATTGAATGGGTTAGGGTTTAGTACGAATCGGATTAAAGGAAATCGAAAAAACCAGGCTCGACAGCTTGGCGACTCCACTGGGGACCTTTTTAGAGGGCTAGCCACTTTATGCTTTTCATATATAAATTGCTTTCTTTTTAATATCTTGTATATTTGTAGATATTTGTGCTAACCGTGTGCTTATGTGCAGATATTATATAGAGTTATTGGAGGGGATATTTACTTTTGAAAAAAATGTGTGCTAGATGTGGTCAAACCCGGGCCACCTTAGGTAAACTTAGGACGGGAGGCACCAGTAGGTCTCGGGTGTTGTGGTTACCCACCATTCGAGACACGAATTAGCCTCCCACTCCGGTTAATGTGGCCCATGGCCCATTAATTGGGGGACCTTTAGAACCCACCCTTCTTGCATCCACTACATGAAGGAGATGATGATCAAGCTTTGTGGCTAATCAAAATGTTTTTCAAAATTGCTTTACAAAACAAAAGCTGAATTTATAGGAGTTAACTTTTCCTTGTAATCCGTTATGTAAATGTGTCTTGTAAAATCCTTGTAACCCGTTTTTGTATTTGTATTCAGTTTAGTGTACCATGTAAATGTATATACCGTGTTGTAACACATCTCTTTGTAATAGGTAGAATAAAGAAATGGCAGATAGTATGTGGGCCCGTCTTACTCCCGAGATCCATGTTCATGAGCCTACTAGTCCGATGCCCATTTTGAGCAAGTGGTTACAAACTTTCAAGCCAGAACAAAGAAGATTTATTGAAGACCGTTTGGGACCTATTCTTTCTCTACCAAAGGTCCAGGTCCCCATTCATCTTTTTAGGGCCTTGGTTTACTTATGGAATGTTGATGAAGCCGCCTTTTGCCTTGGTGAGCACACTTTGAGTCCCACTATTGAGGAATACACGAGGCTTCTTCAAGCTCCAAACTCATGCGGGAATATATGCTCCTCAACTTAGTAAAGGGCCGATCAACTTGTTCAACTCCTTTTTAGGAATTAAGAAGACCGATGTGTCTAAAGCCCTCAAGAATTGCAATTTGTCTCCATTCGGCTTTCGATTTATTCAAGTGGTTTGGATCTCCAAATAGTTACAAGGACAATAAGCCTATCTTCTGTGGAGGTGTAGTAGCATGGGAGCAAAATCGCATCAACGCTTTATAGCGCCGTATTCGGTACTATCCTCTTCCCGAATGGGGATCTTTTCATCCACTATCGGGTATTAGAATTAGTGGACCATTTTTAGCAGGAAAGTCTTATATCCCGGCCTTGCTGAACAAAATAGATCTCTCAACCATTTGAAGAAAAGAGGCCATGGGAAGTTCAAGTCTAGTATGGCACTCTTGATATATGGTTTGCAAGCCACACTAGAGATTATGGGAGCAATTTGAGTCCAGCTTGCCACATTAGAGATAGTTATGATCTTATTTTAAGCTTTAGTGAAAGAGTTCGCATTCAAGATCTTCCAAGGACCGATGAATGGGTGCACTTACTCCAAGATCTAGAAGCTCACAATTTCCTTTGGGTTGCTAAATGGTTCCATTCTCCTACGGCAATAACCGAATGTAGGGAATATGCGGCAATTCCCTTGATTGGTTTGACCGGGTCCACGGGATATTATCCGGCTCGTGTGATAAGACAATATGGAGCACTTCAAGATATAACTAGCAAGCCATCATTAAAGGAGTTTACTATGGAGTATGATGACCCGAGTGTTCCTTTGGCACAAAGAGAGAAGGCTAGGATGATACAAGCCAAATGGGAGACAAGAGAAATCAAGACGATCTACATGATAGACCCCATTAATACTGAGACGAAGAAATACCGAGCCACTAAAGAATACATCCTCAGCCAAAGGGCAAAAGTGAACGAGTTGGAATTTCAAGCTCCGAGATGAGAAGAAGGATCGAGAGATGGAAAAGGAAGTTCAAGATTCTCAAGGCAAGGTTCAAGCACTTGAAGCTCAACCAAGATGGCAAAAAGGACTATTGAGGAGCTGAAGGACCGTTCAGAGTGTCCTAGCAAGATTAGGCGTTTGGTTTAGGATGATTTTCTTTGTTTAGCTTTTCGGTTTTGTCATGTTTAGGTCATGTATTTGACTCCTTGAGTAAATTCAGCTTTAATGAAATAAAATGGTTTTTTGCTACAAAGTTTCATCATCATCTCAATTTACATGCGCATGCGTTTTTCTTTTCCATATATATTCTTGTCTCTACATGTTCTTGTATATTCTTTGCTACCGTTTATTTGTTTTTGTGTATATATTAACGCTAACCGTTTGCTCATTTTGTTGAGAATATATATAATAATAATATATACATTTCTTCACTAAACTATGGAAATTTTGTTTTTGAACATCCAGTTTCTAAAAGATAGCTCCTAAACGGTCAGACCCGGTTCGAAGTCCGATCATCACTAGGTCTAAATCCAGAATGGCTAGCAACAACGACAATAATTCTGGTAATTCCAATGCGATGTCCGAGCAAAGGCTCACTACTTTGGAACAAATGGTATTCCGAATGGCCGAGCAAATGAATCTTCTCACGCAAAACCTTAAGGCCCCTCAAGATACTACCGCAGGACATTCTGGGGTAAAGAAAGGAACCGATAGTCAAACTATTGAGGAACAAGTAATTAATCATGAACCACTAGCCATTGTCGAAACCGATTCTTCTGAGTTTAAGAAGGAAATTGAGGCTCAAAACAAAGAAATGGAGAAAAGGCTTCTTTCTCAATTCAATGAGAAACTCAAAGTTTTTGAGAAAATGGAAGGATTTGATCAAACTGGAATCACAAGCTTTCCTACAATCGAAGCGGGAGCTTTCCCTGAGAAGTTCAAGATTCCCGACTTTGAAAAGTATGATGGTACTGGTTGTCCAAAGTTGCATACTAGGCTCTATGTGAGGAAGATGAGCCGGTACACTCAATATGAGCAATTCATGATCCAAACTTTTCAGGATAGCCTTACCGGTCCAGCTTTAGCATGGTATGCTCATTTGGATCTTGATGAGATTAATACTTGGGACAAATTGGCTAGGGCTTTCTACAATCAATATAAGTTCAATATTGAAGTGGCCCCTTCTATGTGGGATTTAAGTAATATGAGGAAGAAGAAAGATGAGTCCTTTAAGGAATATGCTCAAAGATGGAGATCAATGGCATCTATGGTATCTACCCCTATCCCGAGAAAGATTTGACATTCACTTTCATCAATACTTTAGAAGAACCTTCTTTACTCATCTCATTGGACACACTACTGCTAATTTCTCTGAGATAGTATTGGCCGGGTGTAGAATTGAAAGTGCCATTATTACCGGGAGGATCCACGTGGAGAAAAAGGCTACAAATTTCAAGTACTCCAACAATAACAAAGGGAAGGATACCACTGTAGTGTAGTCAGCTCAACCCCATACACTAAACCTACTCAATCCTACACCTACCAACAAACCCCAAACACTAATCAACCCTTCACCCGTCACAACAACCACAATCCCAAAACCAACCATTCAATAGACCAGAAGACAGTTCACCAAAATTCCCGTACCCCTTAGCCAAGTTCTAGCCCGGCTTAGAGCTGACAATCTGATCACCTTTGAAACACCTAGAGAAGACTACAAACCCAGATATTATAACCCCGAGCAAAAATGCGATTATCATTTGGGGCAAATAGGTCATTCTACTGACTATTGTTGGAGGCTTCGGAACAAGATTCAAGACCTCATTGATGCTAAATTGGTCCAACTAGATTTCATTGAAACCCCGACCCCTAATGTCAACACCAATCCTCTCCCAAACCATGGGCCCACGATCAACATGATCACGATTGAAGAACCCGAGCCTTTTATCGGAATGATCCAGTCCAATCCAAAGAAGATAGTTATCCAATGTCAAGGAGAGCAGAAAGAAGCCCCATATGAGGTGAAATCGATGAGGTATCAATTCCATGTGCCCATTGCACCGAAAGACTATAAAGCCGCCCCGTTCAACTATCAAGCTGTTAATCAAGTTCCTAGGCCCATGGTCGGAAAACTTGGGAAAGCTTCAGAGCCCGAAAGAGAGAAAACATTGGCAGAGGAATTCTTCCCACTAAGAAAAGATAAGAAAAAGGAGGAGGAATCTGATGAGAAAACAGCCTTGACCAAGATTATGAAGATAAGTGATTATAAGATTGCTGATCAACTCGCTAAAGTCCCGGCTCAAATATCCTTAATGGGTTTGTTAATGACTTCTGAAAAACACCGGGAGGCTCTCTTTAAGATACTCCAACAAATCAAGGTTCCCGAAGGTGTTGCTACTGAAACAATGGAACATGTAGTAAATTCGGTATTTGCTTTGGATCAAATCTCTTTCTCACCTGATGAGTTGGGAGCAGAAGGCACTCAACACACGAAGCCCCTATTCATAATGGCCAAATGTAATGGAATGATTGTAGCCCGAGTCCTCATCGATAATGGGTCGTCTTTGAATGTTTGTCCATTGGCTACTTTGAACTTACTTGGTATCGATGCATCTAACCTCCGGTCCAGTTCTACTATTGTTAGAGCTTTTGATGGATCCAAGAGAGGCATATCAGGAGAAATAGACTTGGAAGTTACTATTGGCCCACAAGACTTTACTATTCCGTTCCAAGTTCTAGACATACCAAGATCATTCAATTTGTTGCTTGGAAGGCCTTGGATTCACTCAGCTGGGGCAATACCGTCTAGTCTGCATCAGATGGTCAAGTTTATAACAAATGGACAAATCGTTACGGTTAGGAGAACAAGACCATGCTATCTTCAAAGACACTGCTATACCCTATATTGGCGAAGAAGGATCCGAAGACTTTGGTTTACAAATCTTTGAAGAAGCCAATATGATTCAAAAGAGGGACATTTAGGGACATTTGGACTGGGATATGTCCTACTCCGGTTGAGATAGAAGAGATGAAAAAGAAAGCCCGAAAGAAGAAAGGAGAAGAATGGTATAATACCCCTATCGAGTCTCCAGATATCAAAGTCACATTCCCACAACCGGCTCATGTCCAGAAACCAGATACTGCATCGGTTCTGGAGCCTTCTTGCAGCTCCCGTCCAGTTCGGGAGTTGAATAATTGGTTCACTATCCCCTTAATAACTCTAGGGTTACCTTTGAGTAAGGGTTGAATTCATGAAGGGTTTTATGTTTTGTTTCTTTTATCAATTGCTCAAATGTACTCCATGAATCATAGTCATTAATAAAGATTCTTTGTTTCTTTCATCTCTTTTCTCTTTTCTCTCACATTTCTTCTTTTTCTCTTTCTTTACCTTGTTTTTTCAGATCTGATGATAATGGTGAAAGTAAGAGATATCTTGCATCGATAGATAACGAAAATACTGATATCATTTCTGACCCTAATGAGTTAGTCGTTGAACATGACATTAGTGATCACACTGGGATAGAGAAAAGTTGGCAAAAATATGACAAGGCAGAATTGAGATCAGTGAACCTACAGAAGTAGTGAATATTGGAACTGAAGATGAGCCAAAATTTGAAAATAGGCACTACCTTATCCGCTGAGCAACGAGAAAGATTGATAAGATTATTGACTGATTACTTAGACGTGTTTGCATGGTCCTACGAAGATATGCCTGGTTTGGATACCTCTATAGTGGTTCATAAATTACCAACTAAAGCAGATATCAAACCAAAGAAGCAAAAATTAAGACGATTTAGACCAGATATCTTGCTCAAGATTAAAGAAGAAGTAAAGAAATTGTTGGAAGTCGGTTTTATAGAGGTATCCGATTATCCTGAATGGGTGGCTAATGTGGTCCGGTACTTAAAAAGAATGGAAAGGTTAGAGTTTGTGTAGACTTTCGCGATTTAAACCAAGCCACGCCCAAAGATAATTTCCCCTTACCTCACATAGATGTCTTGGTGGATAATACGGCTAGAAACCATCTATTTTCATTCATGGATGGCTTTTCGGGATATAATCAGATTAAAATGGCAGAAGAGGATAAAACTAAGACAACCTTCATTACTACTTGGGGAACATTCTGCTACAAAGTCATGCCTTTCGGCCTTAAAAACGCCGGGGCAACATATCAAAGGGCGATGGTCACCTTGTTTCATGACATGATGCATCAAGAAGTGAAGTATATGTGGATGATATGATTGCTAAGTCTAAGGAAGATGAGGATCATGTGGAAATATTGAGGAATTATTTGATAGATTACGGAAATTCCATCTTAAGTTGAATCCCGAAAAGTGTACATTTGGGGTGACCTCAGGGAAGTTGTTGGGATTCGTAGTCAGTCAACAAGGAATAGAAGTTGACCCGGATAAAGTTAAAGCCATACTTGAATTACCTCCCCCGAAGACGATCAAAGAGGTCAGGGGCATATTGGGACGCTTGAATTACATTGCTCGGTTTATATCTCAATTAACCGACAAATGTCGCCCTCTATTCAATTGTTGAGGAAAAATGCAGCTATTGATTGGGATAAAGATTGTCAAGAAGCATTTGATGAAATCAAGCAATATCTGATGAATCCACCAGTGTTAGTAGCACCAACACCTGGTCGCCCTCTTTTCCTATATTTGACGGTACTTCCTGAATCAATGGGAGGTATGCTTGGACAGAAAGATGAAGATGGGAAAGAACGGGCTATTTACTATTTGAGTAAGAAATTCACTGAAGGAGAACAGAAGTATACTGAAGTGGAAAGAACCTGTTGTGCCGTGGTGTGGATCATGCACAGACTGAGACAATATACATTGTATTATTCTATCGAGCTTTATACGAAACATGATCCGTTGAAGTATTTGGCTCAGAAACCAGGGTTGATTGGGAGAATTTCCAAATGGCAGATGTTGTTATCAGAATTTGATATCACTTATGTGAATCAAACTCAGTTAAAGGTCAAGCACTTGTAGATCAACTAGCCGAAAACCCGGTTGAAGATAGTGTGATTGATGGAGAAGCTCAATTCCCGGATGAAGGCATATTGCTGGCAGATTCAGATAAAGAATCAGAACAGTCTACTCCTAAATGGAAGTTGTACTTTGATGGAGCAGCTAATGTATGCGGATGTGGAATTGGGGCAGTCTTAATATCACCAGATGGTAAACAATACCCGCTTCAGCAAGATTGACTTTCCCTTATACTAATAATGTGGCAGAATACGAGGCTTGCATCATGGGCCTCAAGATGGCACTTGACATGGAAATAGATGATCTTGAAGTATATGGAGACTCCTCTCTCATCATTTTCAAACACGAGGAGAATAAGAAGGAATGCAAAATTGGTGCCTTATCATCAATACTTACTAGAATTGGCAAGAAATTCAAAGAAATATCATTCACTTATATGCCAAGAAACCAGAACCAGTTCGCGGATGCATTAGCCACATTAGCATCTATGATTCAAATCACTGATGGAGTTGAGATCCAGCCCTTAAAGGTTCGCATTGAGGAAGAACCGGCATTTTGCTTGAATACCGAGGAAGTCCCAAGGAAAGATCCCTGGTATGCTAATATCAAAGAATTCCTCCAAGATGGCAAATACCCTGAAAATGCTTCAAAAGGAGCGAAGAACACTAAGACGCTTAGCAGTTCATTTCATGCTCAGTGGTAATACATTATACAAAAAATCATTTGATACTACTCTTGAGATGCGTAGATGAGGCGGAAGCAGATATGTTGATGAGGAAGTCCATGAAGGGATATGTGGACCTCACATGAATGGATATATGCTAGCTAAAAAGATTATGAGGATGGGTTACTTCTGGATAACTATGGAATCAGATTGTATTAAACACGTGAGACATTGCCACTTGTGCCAGATATACTCCAACAAGATGAATGCTCCTCCAAAGAATTGCAGTCATTATCTTCACCTTGGCCCTTCTCAATGTGGGGTATGGACATGATAGGACCAATTTCGCCAAAAGCCTCAAATGGTCACCGATTTATATTAGTGGCGATCGACTATTTTACTAAATGGGTTGAAGCATTCTCATACGCTAATGTTACCAAAGGAGTAGTTGTCAAGTTCATCAAGAGAGATATCATAGCCAGATATGGAGTCCCTGATACAATCATTACAGACAATGGTACCAATTTGAACAACAAATTAATGTCTGAATTGTGCCAAAACTTTGGATCAAACATCGGAACTCTACCCCATATCGACCTCAGATGAATGGGGCAGTTGAAGCAGCCAACAAGAACATCAGGAAAATAATAGAGAAAATGGCTATCACTTACAAAGATTGGCACGAGATGCTACCCTTTGCACTCATGGCCTATCGAACATCCATAGGTATCAACAGGGGCAACCCCTATTCATTAGTATATGGTGGAAGCAGTTTTGCCAGTTGAAGTTGAAATTCCATCACTCAGAATATTAGCAGAAACCGAATTGAATGAAGCTGAATGGGTGAGAAATAGGATTGATCAGTTAAATCTCATTGATGAAAGGAGGATGACCGCCTTATATCATGGTCAGCTTTACCAGCAAAGAATCGCTCGAGCATTCAATAAGAAAGTTCGCCCGAGAAATTTCAAGAAGGAGACTTAGTCTTGAGAAAAGTACTCCGAATGTTCAAGATCCTAGAGGAAAGTTTACTCCTAATTACGAAGGACCATATGTAGTAAAGAGGGTGTTGCCTGGTGGTGCACTAATTTGACTAGAGTGGATGGTCCAGATTTGAAAGACCCTGTAAATTCTGATGCGGTCAAGTTGTACTACTCTTGAGAAATTAATGAAAATTCTATCAAGTTCAGAAATGTGTTGACTACTTTGTCTATGTGTGATCTAATTTTTGTTATCTATCGACAAAAGATATCTCTAGCGGTCCCAATCATCAGATCATCATTGACCATTCACTTCAATTGATAAGCTTTCTTCATCCTTATATCTCAAAATTTTTAAAACATGAGTGTACGTGAGAGAGAGATTTGAGCAATTGATAAAGTTATAAAAACATTCTAATACTTTGAGATTTGATCTTTTCTTAAAGAAATACCTATTTCAGACCAATAACATGAAGTCGATAAGTTCAAGCTGCAAAGTAAGGGAGATACAAAGAACCATCTCCTGTATGTTCCGATCAAGACCATCAAAAGAATCCAATTACCATCAAAAGACAAACAGAGATACTCAATTCAAAGGATAGCCACTGTGAAGAGCTCTAGCCTGACGGAATAAACCTAGTGATGAGCGGACTTCACCAAGTGGTCTGACAAGTTTAGAAGCTTCTATAAGAATCTGGTAAGTTTTGAAAAAAAAAAAAAAAGAGAGATAATAAAATGAATATATTGTTAGAATTAAGTTTTTCAGGAAATTAGCTCTAGAAGCCATGCGAAGCATGAGGAAATCAAGATCTCAGGACATGAGATTTGGGGATCAGAACATGAGACCAGTTTGCATAAAGAATGCATAACCAAATCAAATGCCAGCTCAAGAAGTGCGTTTGAACAAATCATAGGCCAGCTCAAGGAGCGCCATCCGAATCAAGTGCTAGCTCAAGAAGTGCACTTGTATCAAATCCAATCAGGTGCCACTCAAGGAGCGTGCTTGAACCAAATCAAATGCTAGCTCAAGAAGCGCGTTTGAACCCAAATGATAGACCAGCTCAAGGAGCGCCATCCGAATCCAGTGCCAGCTCAAGGAGCGCGTTTGTATCAATCTAAGAAATGCCAGCTCAAGAAGCGCGTTTGATCCAAATCAGGTGCCAGCTCAAGGAGCGTGCCTAAACCAAATCAAATGCTAGCTCAAGGAGCGCTTTCCAAATCAAGTGCCAGCTCAGAAGCGCGCTTGTATCAAATCTAAATCATAGGCTAGCTAACGGAGCGTCTATCCAAATCAAATGCCAGCTCAAGGAGCGCGCTTGAACAAATCAAATGCTAGTTCAAGGAGCGCTTATCCAAATTAGGTGCATCTCAAAGAGCGCGCTTGTATCAAATATGAGACAAATGTTAGCACAAGAAGTGATCCAATTCAAAAGGCATTCAAAACA